>LJIJ01001065.1:0-58750 GCA_001718145.1 Orchesella cincta
AGAGAGAGATTTGATATACCGCGTTATACCTGTAATGGGAGTGATGGGACTCTGATCGTTTTGTGCAATGCGCTAAAGATGGTAACTCCAACTTTCTGCAACTTCATGCTGATTCGTAATTCGAGTCAACTGTCCCTTTGAGCTTTTTCTTTTAACGGATTTTGGGAATTTTACTTTGGAATTTGAATAGTTCTTTTTATAAAGGGCAGAAGGGGCCCAGTGAGTGAAATGAAGTGATGCAGTGTGAGAGAAAATATAATAATGGAAAGATTTAACTCACCATGTAAGCCGGTGTTGATTATTATAGAAAACAATTTGTAGTTAAGAGTTATAAATGCTCTTATATTTTTTCGGGGCGTGACTCGAGGTACCTATAAAGTTTTGCTTCCCACCAAAAAGTAAAGTGAAAAGTTTGACATACTAAATACGACATACAGCTTTTGCGAGGAATATTTTTCGGTAGTTTTAGAAAAAGCTAGAAAAAACAAGCTACCTTTGTAATATTGTAATACTTTGTCTCAGTAAAAATATGAATAATACATGTTAAAATTGTTTTGAACATGAAGTCGACTTTATATGTAACTTACGCTAATTTACGACGGAGATAGATACGGAATCACCCAAAAAAATATTATGGAAAAATTAACATGCCCAGACGTACCTAATCTTACTGATCCTCATCATGTTAATCGACAAGTATTTTTTCATTTCTAAAATCAAATGAAATGAGTATTATGCAGTATAAGTATAACAGTTGCCAAGGGTTTGAACTGCGTCATTCCACAGGAGCAGTTTGACAATCTAGCAGCAACTAAAAATGTTCAGCCATCGTTTATGCCGAGTTCTTTGCTTTTACTGCAAACTATCAAACCTTTTTGGTATCATTCCAGGACAATTTAACAGTGAAACTCAAACCTTTTACCACAATCCAAGGCAACAATGGAGAGTGAATTTCAATTTCAATCTGACCCTCTCCTGGGCTTTAGCTGCTGTGTTCATGGCTGTAAAATACTATCATCTTGGCGACAAAGACCGCTTCAATATAATTTTTGCACTTTGCCTTGCTGGATCATTGGCATTGATGGCGGTTTCAGTTTTTCGGTTTTATCCTCACGACCTCTGCCTAATGTTTAATGGATTTACTAAACTTGTTCATCATATTCATCGTAAGTATGAAGTACACATGGGTACAATAGAAAATTTGTACTAAACTCAGATATTTCTAACATACTTGTTTCTCCCCTTAATTTCAGGATCCTATTGTCCATCCTTCGAACCAAATCGGAACAAATGGAATTTATTCCTCGACGTTGCACTTCACATTTATATTTTACTGGTAGTTGGTTCCACTTCAATTGTTACCCTTGCTTAATGTATGACCCCAGAGGCCAAGGTTTTGTTGGTGATTTGGTCCCGGACAAATATTACATTTTCCCCGTTAAAATACTTATTGTTCTATACCATGCTTATATTATTGTCGTCGTACACATTTACATTTGCTCCGTTGCTAGTGCGCAATGATCTATGGTTGCTATCTAATTCCTCTTTACTTGTGGGAACTCCGTGTTGGAAGAAGTGGGTATAAAATGCAGGATAAAATTCGTCGACACGAAAACTCCGACACGTTTATAGATGCCTTGTGCTGCATGCAGCGTATTATATGTTGTTGCGTGTATCTCGTTTTTGTCAACGGAGCTACCATGCTTACCTCCCTATTTTGCAACTCTATGCTGCTACGCTTTTGGAATCAGCTACATATTGTGACGAAGGGTGAATTACTCACCTTTACTTTTCTTTTCACATGCTTTTGGACAATTATTTTGGAATGGGAAGAATTCTTTTCACAAAAGGGGTAAGACGCTAGGATCATGGAAACGGGCTAATTGGGGCAGTTTGAGAGAAAATAAGATTATGCAAAAAGTTTCATTTGTCATGTAAACCAATTTTGCTAAATTATGGAAGACAGTTTGTGGTGAGGAGAGGAAACGTGCTTGTCTTCTATCGGGGCGTGACTCGAGGTACCTTTAGAGCTTTGCTTACTACCAAAAGTAATACTTCTTCATAATTTTGTTAAAAAGTGAGCCTTGGACAATTTATTAAGTTTTAAGTACCACAAGCATTTGTACGAATAAATATGAAACTAATGCTTTTGCTATTTTGCTAATGTTGGTAACGTCTTTTAGGTAAGTATTTAAATAAACTAATGCTTAAATTATGGTGTTATTTGTGCACGCCATTTTTTAATTGACTTACAATTTAAGTATGAATACATATAAATGCTAACAAAACGTTAATTGAAGGATAATTCTTGATATTTAAATCCATGATAAAAGAAACTTTTCTACACTTTGTCCTACTGAAAACCGACTTATACTAAATATATTGTATAACTTAACCAATAACGGACATTAGATTAGATGAACTTACAAAATATTTCAATAATAGCATATGTATATAATTTGGCTATACTTTTAGCATATATGTATTTCGCGTTTATTACAAACAGATATAAATGTTTACTTTACGAGGCTGTTTCCGGTGTATTTACAAACAAGTGTTATGTTTCTGTTTTTATTCACAACTAAAAATTTGCCCTCTTAAAAAGCGGGCAATTGTTTTCGTCCTCTTTATTCACACAAAGATTTTTCCTGGTGCTTAGGAGTCATTTTGACTACAAAACCAAATTTTTTACTTCCTGTATGGAATTGAGGTTAGTTTCCAAATTCAACCCAACCGTTTGCTGGCTCATTGGTACTTTTGGGGACACACAGTGTTTTAAATTCCCCTAAAAAACGGCCAACAAATTGTTAATTACTATTTGTGTCAGGTTTTGTAGAACTTAAAACGTGAATCCCATGGTATGCTTTGTTATTTTCTGTGAAAAAAATGCGGACGCTATGGCGACTTGAATACAAAACTACAAAATATTTTTCTAAAAAATACAATTATGAATACATATCAATGCTAAAAATCGGTAATAATTTAAACCTATGTAGTTTGATTTACCCGGTGCCGATTTTACCGACTAGTATATCAGCTAAAAGCCCAAAGTCCGTAGAGTATTTTGACAGTCCAAACGGCTCCACCTAACCCTTTTTAAGGTCAATAAAAATTATTGAAAAATAGCCTAATATAACACTTTTTGGTCCATTGAAGCAACCGTTTTTAGTAAACCATTTGAAATTTGCACAAAACTTACGTTTATAGTATCAACGTGCACGTATGAACATTTTTTCCCAAAGTGCATTTTTGTATTTTTTAGAAAATATTTTGTGGTTTTGTATTCAAGTCGCCATAGCGTCCGCATTTTTTGTCACAGAAAATAACAAAGCATACCATGGGATTCAGCGTTTTAAGCTCTACAAAACCTGACACAAATAGTAATTAACAATTTGTTGGCCGTTTTTAGGGGAATTTAAAACACTGTGGGACATATTGGGGAATAAATGGGGCATATTTAAAGATAATGAACAGGTTCAATCAATTATGGGGTGTCTTTTGTTGTTCGATGAAAAACAGTTTGATGATATGTAGATGTATCTTTCTATGAGGCTATATTCACGAGAACTATCTATAACTTCGTAGAACGCAAGATTTGCATGAACTTAAAAAATAATATGATATTACAAAAGTACGAGTCGACTTGAACCATGAGTTAAATTGTAGGATTTTAAAGATTACGTTATAAGTAATTGCGATTTGAAGGATTCATCTAAGCGCATAGCAGTTTTAGAAGACCGTCAACAATTGAAACCTTAAATTAAATAATCTATACCTTTGAACCTTTACTGAAAATTAGCATGAAAGTGAACTACTTAACCAGCGATTTGAAAACTTGAAGTCATTTAATTCTAGTTTGTGGGCTTTTATGTTTTAAGCACCGCATATTTGGATCTTCCATGCACCGTGTTCTTAAATGTTTCAGATTCGCAATGAAACTTTTTGGCAGAGCTTGGAAAGGTACTTCGGTAAAGTAGAAGGTAGCGGTATTCGGTATTTTCCGGTACCGCATAGGTATTAGGTAGCGGTATTCGGTATTTTCCGGTACCGCATAGGTATTCGGTAGCGGTATTAGGTATTTTGCGGTACCGCATAGGTATTCGGTAGCGGTATTAGGTATTTTTTGGTATCACGTTATTTAGAAAGTAGAGGAGCAAAATATTGTCAAAATTGGAATTCATATATGCTGAACTAAGTAGGTTTAATTAAAGTCGAAGCAGACACTGGTAGAATATGAAAAATAGAATTTTAGAGTTTGTATGAACCTTTCTGAAGGTAATACAAATTTATCACAATTATAACGTATTAAAACAATTTTTGTAATTATACAGTTTTTATCACAAAAAATTGAACAAGTTGTATTGCATGAACTAGCTAGTTTCCAAATCTGGCATAAACAATGTGACACTTAATGTACTAAATGATTATCGAAACTATACTGACTATATAGAGACAATTAAGTTATCGAATTCGAAATGAAATGCCGACGAAAAAAATAATCCAAGGTGTTTTGTTCTGCTGCAAACTTCTTCCAACTTCCAATGCATGCCGAAGAAGTTCATGGAGATGGATGAATATGCTGCTGTGAAATGCATAAGCACATGAAATTGCTCATACAGTCATATAACAAAGACGTGTTAGTTGATGGTTCACAGAAATAGCGGTAGGTAAATTAGAAAGGTGGCAGTATACAGTATATTTCATTCCAAGAAGGTAGCAGTAGTAGGTATTTTCGGTACCGCATAGGTATTCGGTAGCGGTATTAGGTATTTTCCGGTACCGCATAGGTAGTAGGTAGCGGTATTAGGTATTTTTCGGTATCACTTTAGGTATTAGGTAGCGGTATAGGTACTACCTAATACCGCTACCTAATACCTAATACCGAAAAAGTACCTAACTTTCCAAGCTCTGCTTTTTGTTCAGTAATTTTTATTTAATGGTGGGTTTGCTTTCAGCGTTCGAACATAACATTGAGAACGGGGCATTTATAGCTAGCATTTGCAGTTGGTCTGTATGATATGAAACATAACTTGTTCTTTACTTTTTAACTTCTACTCACATCGTACAAATTCCTAAAATGTTCAGTCAACGACTACGCAAGCTTGCTCGATATTTACAATTTGGGAAAGTGCACTGGAATCTTTGCTGTCCATTTCAACCCAACTACCCAAGCATTTCACCCCGACTTAAAAACGCAATGGAGACTCAAACTCAATTACAACTTGAACCTTTTCTGGACAGTGGCTTCATCTATATAATCTTGAAATACTACAAACTGGCCGACATTAATCGATTTAATCTTAGTTTGGCTTACTGGCTGGCGGCATTGTTGGTCGGTGTTATTTTCTCCCTCATTCGCTTCTACACTCAAGAGCTATGTATTGTTTTTAACGGATTCCACCAATTTTTTGTCTTTCTGGAACGTAAGTTTACCGAAATTACTTGCTTGCTTCTTTATAGAAATTCTGAAATTCATGATCTATCTTATTTATAGGTAGATATTTTGGTCCATCATTTAATCCAAACAAGAATAAATCAATTATCCTCTTGGACACAGCTATCAGCTCACTTGCACTATACGTAATTTTGTTAAAGGGTATCGTGCTTTCCATCTTGATTCACAATCCCCGAGGTGGAATATTCTCGGAGAACTGATTCCCGAAAAACATTTTGATTACGTCCTACAAACCATTATAATTTGCTTTCACGGATGGGTTATCATTGTCGTTCTGATCAGTGCACTATCCATTGCTTCCATGCTTTTCGTGTATTGTTTTTACATGATGGGATTTTTCTTTTGGAAATGCGCCTTGGGCGGCCAAATACCTTACGAATGACAAGCTTCGAACACCTAGTCATATTCGATTAGTGTATTCTGGAATTCGTATACTGCATTTTCAAATGCAGCATGTTCTCGGTAAGTTTATTTTTATAGGAAACTATATTATCATACTCGTGACACTGTACTGCAATTTCGTCCTTGTTTGGTATTGGGAAAAATTGAAACGGGTTCAAAATGCAGCTCATTATGTCGACAGTAGGTATAACGGGAGGCTGGGCTTTATTTCTGGAAATTGGGAGAATGTTCTTCACCAAAGGGGGAAAGGTGTTGAAGGGATGGGGAAGAAAGACTGGGGAAGTTTGAAAGAGAATCGACTCATGAAAAGGTTTGTCCGATCCTCAAAACCAATATTACTTTGTTTGGGAAGCAGTTTGTAATTGGGAGGGTGAGTGTCCTTGTTTTTATTCGCGGAGTCTTTCAAGGTACATTTAGGGCTTTGCTTGCCACCAAAAATTAAATATCTATATCTATATAATATATATAAATGTAAAATCACCTTCTTACTTGTCCAAGCCGCATTTTTAACACTTCAATAAAACTTTGCTTTTCATTTTCACTTTCAATTTCAATCAGCAGATTTACTTCATTCAGAGTGATGCATCCTACATGCATTACAGTCACTAATAAACGCCAGATATCGATGCATTTTAAAGTCGAATAAAATGTTAACAGATCTGAGTGTTTGAAGCAGCTGACATTCATGTACATGCATGTAGATCCTTTTATTACAAGGCTTAAAGTTCATGTCTTATTTCATGTAGATCCGCTAGTTGTTTCATCAAAATAGCCGAAAATTCGTAGTAAAATACATCAAAAACACCGTACATTTTCATTATTAAAAATGTTTTTAACAATAATAATAAATAGTTTTTGCACCAATCTGGCCTGTCGCTGCAAAGTTGATGCCGCTGGGATCCCTTTAGTTTTGCCTGCTCTTTTAAACCTCAGAAGCCAAAGTCCCTTAATGTAAAAATTACTCCTAATACCGTAACATAATACAACATAAATGTCAGGTGTGTAAAAGCAATAGCAAAAAATAGAAAAGGACATGTTTTGCATTTTTAAAACTATTATGTGGCATCAGAAGTCTTAGAAGAAAAACAAATATTTACATTACACGTATATTCGTCGTTCAACATTTCTTTACCCCCAAATAAAAATTTACACATTTTATGTGCTACGAGTTTGGCTTTTGATGGCATATTTATATGGCTTCGTAGATTACTAGATATCATTCCAGCCTGCAAGATTTGTTTGCTGAAAGTCATGTCGCGAACGTAGAACATAAAACCGATAAAAAACGAGCGGGTCGTATTTATATTTCTCTTTTTTATAGTCACGAATCAGTAAAACATGTTGGCCTGCGAAATCCACCAGAAAACTCAGATATCAATAAAAGTGTGCTTACGTAACCCAAGCTTTCACCGTTATTGTTTTACGATGCTTCGCAAGATAAACAATCTTATGATGGACTAGAAAAGTCGTAAAACTTGGCGACTACAATTTATCATCAGAGGACTTTAAGTATTTGCTATAAAACAGTCGGGTGGACAAAACTCAGGCTTGTAAAAACCCGTTCCTTGTGAAATTAGTTCCCAAACCACATATTTCCAAATTTCTTTTAAAATGTTGTGCAATAAAATAATATTCCGCTTATTCCTCACACATCTTTTGCTCACCAATATTTTTGGAGGACTTCCCATCAACTACAACAAGGAAAAGAATCAAGTTGAATATTGCAAAATTAGGAAACATCAATTCAAAGCCCTTAATGTTAGTTACGGTATTTTCCTTTTTGTAATAATATTTCAAACCGCTACCTCTCAAAATATTCCAACATGGATGATGGCAATGAGTACCCTATTTGCTGCTGGTTTCTTCATCGCAACTTTAATTAACTTTAAATTATTTGAAAAGATAGCTGACCTGATTCAACTAACAATAGAATATCAAATTTGAACAAAATCTTCCTCCTTTCTCCAGTCAAAGAAAGTTCAATGAGATGCAAAAATCAGTGATTTTAGTTGACATAATCGGAAATACCTGTGCGCAAGTTGGAGCTTTAGCCATGTTTCTTCTCACAAGTTTCTCCCTGCTTTCCTGGCAACTTTGGGTACAACTTTTACCACGCCTGTGAACCTAATCAGTTTGGAATTTTTGCCATACCAGTTCAGCTTAGTTTGGCAGCTTTCTCAGCTCTCAATTTTATGTGTCTCTGTTCAAATATTTCTATCATCAACACCCAGTTTCGATACGTTTTTTGTTACTGTTATAAAAACTATCTATTTCACCTTCAGAAACTCTTGATTTCAACAAATCCAACTAAAACGTGTTTATAACGGGGAACGCGCAACAAAATCGAAAGTTTTGTTGGGTGTATCGACAAATTCAAGCTTCTAATTCAACAACACAACGCTATCCAGCAGCATTTTATTGTTGTTGATGCTTGCCATGTCTGCATTTGGACTTTCTTTCACTATTTATTAATCATCGTATTTTAAAGGAAGGTTCATCTTTGCATCAGGTTACCTTCTTCGTTGCAATTTTTCTGGATTTTTTTCTCATTATTGTGGTGGTTTGCGGAATGGAAGGAGGAGTGAATTCCGCTTCTTTGGAAACTCTACAAGTTGCAGCAAAAATTGACATGTGGCAACGGAACGCTTGGACTAAAAGGGTCATACGAAGCTGGCAGCCGTTAAAAATTGGGCTCGGCTCTGTGAACTTTTTTGATAGACTTACGGGAATTAACATTCTTCAGTTTGCAGTTAGCCGAACTGTTAGCTTACTGCTCATGTAAAATTTCTGCATCTCCAAGTAATTGAATAATTTTTTTTAATTCTCCGTATTTTAAAGTGCATTTTTTACAGTTATATTTTTAGTTAAAAAATACTGTCAATTGTAAGTCCTTTTAAATCCATGTTGTAATGAATAAATATGTCAGTTTAAGTGTTTGAAAAGAGAAATATGATCGTGATAGATAAATAAATATTATTGTCACGTTTATTTCCACGTTTTCAACATTCCATCATTAAAAAATCACACATCACACTCAAGCATGTGCGGTAAATTTTCACGCGACAGGAACATAAATTCTTATGAAAAGAAAGAATCACGTCTTAACGCTCGGGATTGCCCATAGAAAAAATGAAAAAAGTCATTGAGTCATTGTCCAACTTTATAATAATAGTCATAACTAACAATAGTTCGCATTTTTTCAAAAATACCGTGGAAAGTGAGATTTCGAGATAATACTTTTGGCTGTAGTTTTCCTCGGCTTTTTAGCGACTTTATCACTTTCTCTTTATTTATCAATCAAGCAGTAATTTCTGGCAACGAAAATTTCTTGATTTTGTGGATTTCTAGGTATTTATTGATATCAGTTTAAGTAAATTCCATAAAAAATTTAGGCTTGACCTTGTTTTACTTTATCCGAAATTTTATTAGACTTGGTCAACCATATAAAGCAATATCAAATACCACAACCATTTCAGAGGTCAAACCCTTATGTTCTCCCATAACCATATTGCTTCGTTAAAAAAGTAGTGTCCAAAAGAACGCTCATTTCATTCTGAACAGTTCATTTGCTGAATTTTTTTCAAAATGTTTTTGAAAAGAGAAGTGTTTCTCCTTTTTGTCATTGATGTTTTGTTGGTAAAACCATTTGGAGGCCTCCCATTTTCCTCCAGCAGGAAAGAAGGAAAGTTAGAAAGAAAAAGTAGTTATTTATATAAAATGTGTACTTTTATGTTTCTAACCTTCTCATTCATTATAATCATTCAAACATTGCAATCCTGCTCGCTGTTTTTTTGGGAAAACATACTTTAGTTGGATGGTAGCTGTCATGTTATTTGCCCAATTTGCAGTAAACGTAAAACTCTTTGGAAAAATACCTGACCTTGATCAACTAATAAATCGAATAATAAAATTTGAAAAAACTTCACGCTCGGGAATTCCAACGAATGCTAATAGACAAGCATTACTACAGAATCGTTCTTCTGGTTGATTTCACTGGAACAACCTGTGGACAAGTTGGGGGATTAGTATTTTTTTTGTGATGTCGATCCATGTTTCCCTGGATATTTTGCAGTTTTATCCTGAATATGTAATCCAGATCATGTTGGATTTGATACACATCCATTAAAATAGCATTCACAAGTATGTCAGGCTTTTGCATTGCTTTGATTTGATTTGATTCTTTATTCAAGTGTCGATCCCAGTGGGCAAGCCGTTTCAGTACACGTACTGTTCTTCCAACAGCGACACCGCGGTTAAAACATCAACTAGCTACATTAATTAATTACTAAAACATGACATGATTAATTAAACTTATTAAAATTATTAACATAACATTTTCATACATTCTTCAGGAATTTTGTTCTACACCAATTAATTACATCAAAGTGTTTTGGTAAGCTGTTCCACAATGAAATTGACCTATATCTAACAGAATTTTGAACACAGTAGAATGGAATTTTGGAACGTTCAGTAATGGTATTTCCTAACTACGACTACTCCTTTTTCACTAATTTTGCGTGTAAAGATTTTAAAAACACTATCTATTCTTTGCACAACCGTTAATATCCCATACTTTTTTCTGATTGTTGCAAGCTCAGAGTCTGTCATGGGTGTCTTCTTTCTGTATCTTCCAGGATATTCATATTCAAATAAAAATTTGTCAATCTTTCTCTGCATTTCGTCTAATTTAAGATCTGACTGAATTGCCCATATGTCAATGGCATAATCGATGATTGAGTAAAGATGGGCATTGATCATAATTTTTAAAACTCTATTATCAAAAAATCTTTTAAACCCTCTCAAATAACTGAGTCTCTGTGAGATTTTCTTTAACTAGGTTGTAGTGGGAGGAAAAGTTAAGCCTGCATCGATAATACTCCCAAATACTTAAATTCAAAGACGCGTTCGATGCACTTGTCAATAACAAAAATTAGTTTTCCCTCCTTCTCCTCCTCTCTTTTCAAAGTGGGGTCCCTATTCTTATGGAATATCATAAACTTGGTTTTTCATAGTTCATTGACATATGATTTTTTTCACACCATACTTGTATACTTTCTAATTCCCTAGTTAAGGTCTTCACAATTTCCTTAACAGTTTTACCTTCTGCATATATAACAATATCATCCGCGTACATAAGGAAAGGTATACTTATTACATCAGCAATATCATTAATGTACATGCTAAAACTTAGTGGGCCATTCGCACTGCCCTGACAAATACCACGGCTTAAATTATAACATTTGTCATTATTCCCAATTGTAAATACTCTATTATTCATATTTTCTCGCGAAACTTTTACCATCCACGGTTCAAGGTTGAAATCTGTCATCAGTTTCCTAATTAATAGTCTATGATCTATCGAGTCAAAGGCTTTGGAAAAGTCAATGAACACTGCACCTACTTTAGTGCTAGGCTTGTCAATACTTGTAAAAACGTCGTTTGTGAATGTCATCAAGGCTGTATGACATGACCTGTTTGCTCGATAGGCATGTTGATTGTCATTTAATTGACTGTCTACTCTATTTTGAATTCTTAATGATAAAAACTTTTCAAACAATTTGCAGTAGTCTGTGAGGAGCGAAATTGGACGATAGTTTGTACTATGTAGTTTGGATCCCTTGCCCTTAAAAAGAGGCATTACTGTTGCCTTTTTAAAGGCTAGGGGAACAGCATTTGTGTTAACTATATTTGTAAACAAACAGACTAGTATATTTAAAAACACTGCACCACACTTTTTCATAACAAACACAGGAGCAATATTCGATGGGTTGAAGGATTTCTTGACCTTAACTGTTCGTAGTGCCGTTTGCACTTCTTCCTTTGTCACTACGACAGGGTACCTATCAGTTAAGTTGCTCTTTGAAAAATCAAATGTATTTTCATATTCAGTTATATCACTTTCTAAATTATTGCACGAACTGTCTTCAACACTATTCAGAACGAAGGTTTCTGCTAAAATATCACAAATTTGGACTTTGTCATTAACTTTTGTACTATCTACTTCTAGTTCTGTAATTTCTGTTTTGTTTTTTACTCTGAAACGAGTCAATTGATTAATGGTGTCCCAAAGGGACTTTGACTCACAAGCTTTAGCGAATTTACCTTGAAAGTATTGGCTCTTGCTATTCGTTAGCATTAAATTGAACTTGTTGCGTAACTTTCTATACTCTTTCCACGCCAGCGGAGTGTTTAGTTTTCCTGCTTTCTGTTGGGCTTTATTTCTATTTGTACCTATCCTTCTGTTGTCGGCAGTCTGTCTTTATACGTTCTAATGGAAATATAATATAATGGAATCGGGATAATGTACAAAATGGCTCGGCACATTTTTCATTCAACATTTTTATCGTCGTGCACAAATGCTTTTTAATGGCTATGATTGAAATGTATTGCATTGCAGTCAATTCAACATAAAAGAGATTTTGGTTGGATATATATGTAATAGACTTAATGTAACCCTTACCTCACATTATTCACAAATCTTTGCAGTTAATATTATTTTTATGTATAATGGAGAACAAAAACTGAAATAAATTATTTTTAGAATGCGGTTCCCTGGCCCAGCTTTTTCTCTAAACCGACTACTCTTTCTTTGTTACGAGAAATCCATTGGAATGGAATGCACAAGGGCCTTATCATGTTCATCATGGAATGTCGCTTATCGTTCTTGTCCCAATGTTGAGATGCTGTGAGCACAAATTGCAGTGATGCATACATAAGATATAGTAGCTATTATAGTAGGTACATATTTTTGTTCAATGCAGTGATTTCTTTCTCTTGCAGATGAATTTTTAGCTCTCAAACTCATTTTGAGACGCGTTTCTACTGAAGACAGAAAGAAAAAACGAGCCATGTTTTTCTCAGTAAAAATTACACCCTTGCTTCTTTCTAAGTGTAATTTTGATGTATAAATTTGTTTGTTTAAAACCCAACATAACATTAATAGTACAGACAGTGTGCGTGGTCATATTTTAAAAGCTCATATTTGGCTCACGCATAAAATAATAGGAAATGAATCTCTCTTGATATATTCGTGTTCAACTACCTTGAACCTTTTATGACTTTGAAAAAGTACAGCTTTGTAGCTTTCGTGCTGACTTCGTTTAGCCTTTTATTGGAAGTAAACGTAGTTCGATAGTTAGAGCAACCAAAAAATTACTTTTGACACACGTATTTTACACTAGACCAAGTATTATTATGACAAGGTTTTTAGTTGGCAACATTACTGCTCAGTTACAAGTTCCAGCACATTACGTCTACTAGTTATTCCTTCCATATTGTGTACATTAATGTGCAAAACAATTTCACAAGTAATTCCCTCTTTCTCTCGTCTGGTCAAAGGAATAAAGATTGCTTGGTAGTGAAGCAATATAAGCGGCTACAACATTACATACAACACAACCTCTAAAATCCACAACGATGGTGGTATGACATGGTATGGCACAGTGCACCAAAAAAGTACCGGTAGTAATCACGGCTGAAAAAGTAAGCTGCTTCGTTTACGGGAAAGTCGCTCCATAATGCCATGCCATGGCACGCCATGACTTTTTTCCATGAAATTTTCCTGTTTTTCCGTGAAAGGAAGTAAACAACAAGAGGAGCTTATATGCTGAAAGAAGTAAAAGGGCTTAAGAGCTCTCCTTGATTTTTATGGCATACATAGACTTATGCATACATACTCACTGAAATAGGAAACCCACATACATATCCATTCATATTTTGTATCCATATTGTAGAAGCCACCACTACCAACATAATATTGCTATTACACCACATTATGTGTGTACTTTTTTTATTCTGAGGTTTTTTACTATTTGCTCCTTTCGGTTTCTCTCCTGGTTTGCTTCCTTCTTCCCTCATAAGGATGAAGTATAAATAGCCTACCTACTCACTTAGCTCTATATAGTCAGAAAGCCACACGTTATGTTTCTGTTTTTTGGTTGAAACTCTAGGTTTTTCCTCCACTGCCTCCAGCTCTTGTCTAGCACGCTACACCACAATCAAATAATAACGAGACTGGTAACAGTAACACCATATAGTGCTTTATAGTTTTTAGCGTTTCGAACTTTCATCTTGCTCGAGGAATCTAATAATAATGCAAAAAATAGCTACTTAAATACCTACTAATGCATGTATGCATGTAATGTGTGTACATTATTTGGTTAGTTATGGCATGGTCATATACACAACCAAAGTCATTACATGCAAGAAAATGCAATCACAAAACTATTTTTCGGTAATATTTTCCTCAAACAAAATGTAAAGTATCGGGTACTTGAAGAAAATTCTTGTTTTATGGGAACAACGACAGCGGTAAAGCATATAAATAGTAGCAAAAAGTAAAACAGTTCCCAGTGAAATATGAGGCAGAAATCATGTACACGATTGTATAATAGTGTCGCACTCTGCATGACGATGGCAAATGTTAGGAAACATCCATAAAAATTCCTTTCAAAATACCAACTCCTCAAAGTCACCCGTCATCAAACAAATGGAAATGAAACAAAAACCACCATTGTCCATTACGTAGTTGTAAAAACAGATTGCTTTTTCTGGATTCTTTTGTAAACATAAACCAATGTGACTTTCACAAATTTCTGGAAAAAATATTACGCAAGCAATAAGGCTTCTAATAAGCAGCCAGTTTCAAGAAAACAGAGGAATGCGTCGGTATTTTGCTTTAATTTGAAAAACAGTTGTTCTTTCATCTACAATGGACTAATGCTATCGGTCTGTGAGAGAATTATACCGAAAATCTGTATCCGAGCCATTTATTCCCAACTTTCTTGCCGGTTGGGCGAGAAACAAGTGTGGAAATGGAACTGCTGAAAAAAAAACTCTTCCTGGTTTCACTTTACAGGAATGTTTGGTATATGAACCGGCAATCCACAACAATGATAATTATTATTGGTATGTGTGTGCTGTGCTATCATTACATAACAATGTATATACAGAAAGGGACTTCTCTTCTAAACCAGAAATATGCGTAAAGGCATAATAAAGAGGGCAATAAGTAATAGAGGCAATAGAACAATAATGCGTACCAAGATATGCGTTTACATTATTTTAAGAACAAAGGATGGATGATATATAAGTGGAGAAATTCCTCGTGTTCATGTTCCGTTTTTGTTGCTACTCGGAGGAGTGAGTATCTCATCACGAAAAGTTATAAAGAAGAGAGGAGGAGAGTAAGTTCAAAGCGTATTTTCCTCACGAAAACCATGCATATTGTCTTGACGTGACATGATGGTACGGCAAATGTACACTAACCAACCACTTTTTTATGTTGTTTACTTCTTGTTACCAACCAAATAGTAAAACCATTGCATTGTGTTGGCTTCCTCATGAGTTGAGTTACTGAATGATATCTTTATTTTGGCTCATTTGTTTGCCCCTTCCGTTCTCATGCATATAAGCTGCATGTATCTTTCCATCCTTTTTTACGCATGAAAATACAAAGTTATATATATTCATGCATACTAGTAATAATATAAATGCAATGCATTCTTCCAGGTTATCTCTTTTCCTTGTCTTTGAGCTCTTCCTTTGAAGATGGTGATGGTGATGAGGTTAAAGTCAGAGCTACTCTTGTGTAAGATTACTTATACGGTACAAGCTGTGTATAATGTTACTATCTAAATTGTTATAGTTAAGTTGCGTGTGCTTCTGCTGGTGATGATGACATTACGCATTGGGAAATGTCTACTAGATACAATGTAAAGGACATACACATGTAGGCAAATATAGTTAGGAAATTTACGCCTTCCTTCCGTCGTTGTTGCATAAAACAAAACAGAAAAAAGTGTAATGACATCTTTACGCCTCTACTCTCTCTCTCTCTCTTGTGTCGCTTGCACGATAACTAATAGTCATTTTAGGGTAGACATGCATAATGTATTAAATATCACTTTTTTCTACCTTTAACTCATTTACACAAAAACTACTAACCAACTCCTGCACCTATTTGAGACAGCAGACATGATGCATGTGCCAAAAAATACAGGAGCTACCTAAGTTTAAATATCAGAGTTTTTTGTAATGATGAAACTTTTTGGCTTCTGTTCTTTCAATTCTTCTTTTTTTTGTCAGGGTCTTTCTTTCCCCTGCCTCTCTTCTGTTTAACTTTTCTGCTTCTATAATGAACTCGGGCAAGAGTACTTTTATCTTTTAGGCATATGATGCTTTATGTGCACAGTAGCAAGCAGCTCATCTTGAGTAATACAGTGAAATTCAAGATGAGGATGTTTTTTTTGCAAATAACTCTGTTCTAAGAAAGCAACAGGCAGGACAAGAAATCCATATTATTACTATGCACGAAATAGTAAGTCTTAAAATGGACCGATAAACTTTCTTCTGTCTTCTTGTCTTGGAGCATAAAACTTCATTTTTTACTTCCTCCCTGAACATATTTTCCTGTTCCGCCTTTATCCCCACCCATTTCTTGTGTGATCTTTTTACATAACCTTACGAATCCACACGGAAGAATATATTCCATGCATGCATAAATACCATTTCCTTTCACCCGTCGTCTTGTCTTCCAAGAATATTTAATAAAAACAAGCAAGCAGTGCCTTGTTCCGTAGCATGCATGCATGTCTATAGGTAATGAAAAAAGTGACAAAAAATTTGGTATTTTTTCCAGAGAAAATGACAATAGTTATGTTTTTGTCTAGTTGCTCATGAATGCAATGCAATAAATAAACAAAAAGTCAGGAGCGAAGCCAAGCCTGCAGTGAAGATCAGCACTTTGCACACGTGGAGGCAGTATATCATCATCACGTATACATTTACGCATATTATTGCGTACTTTGTTCTTGTTCCAATGATGCAATAAGATATTTTTATGCACACTCTGAAATGGGAATACAGCTTCCTCTCCACACAGCTACCCGTTTTCTATTAATATTATAATATTTTATGACAGGATAAGGCAGTCCTCCTCTTTCTGCCATTTAAAAATTATGACGAGTTGACATGTGAGACAGCAATTGCATGCAGAATATTATTTAATCTATTTGAAATGTCGCCGACATGCAGGTATTTCCGCATCCACCTTCCATGAAGGGCTATGGAAAAGGAGCCAACATAATAGAGAGCGAAAACGCTGCTGTCGCTTGCATGCGAACGTAAAACTGATGATCACTTGTCAAAAGACGATGTAAAGAACACAAACTTTTAAAAGGAGGCTGCTTCCATCTTTCTTTGTCCATTTGTCTTTTCAGAGGAATGAAGAATGTCGCACATTTCATTTTAAATGACTTTTTGGTAGGAAACCAATATACCAAAAGAATGCACTTCTTATGAAACATTTATGTGGCTATATAGAGTGTCTACAGTCAAATACATGTACGTAATAGGTATATATATGTATGTATGTAACTCTGAAAAAGTTTCACAGCTTCCTAGGGCAATTAATCATAATCTTTTTTCATAACAGGATTCATTTTACCCACGAAAACATAGGCATTCAATTTTTAGATCCGAAGCAAGGCGAAAGTCAACCAGGTTCTCTAAGCAGAGACACTCAGATTTACTGGGAATCTTATAAAACACATTGTCATTGTCAGCAGCAGGGCCAGTGACAGAGCAAAGAACAGGGAGAGCTGTATTTTTTTACTATTAAGCAGCAGTTCATTGCAGTTATGCAGCAAAGCGTTGTGTATGCCAACATCTTTACCATCCGATTCTCCTGGACTTCTAGTGCTTAGAAAATGCAATCAAAGCACGGAAAAGAATATGCATTTGCAATGACTGCAATGTGTTTTAAAAGCCGTCAATAAACACTACTAAAAATCACAATGTAAATACAACGATATACGTTTAAAGTTCTAACATTTTCGTATTTCTTTCAGCCTTCAAATCAAACAAATCAAAAAGAAAGCAATCCATCTTTCTTTTGTCTTTTGAGTTTTTTATTTCATTTTTACAACATAAAAAGAATAGCCGACAAAGGAAAGAGTTCCATTATTAAAATCCATTACATTTGTGGCAACCTGCTGAGTTGTGTGTATAGAGCGAAGTAATATGCATAAAAAATCACTTCATACGTTCAAATGTATAAAGTTTGCCATAACGGGATAAGATCTTATATGCCACCACCTTCTCACGTAGGAACCATATTTTATTGCAAGTCAAACAAATGATTTCATCGCGGAGAAAAGCTCCGTCATATATCTTGGATCCACATCTTATTTAAAGATTGACTATACTTTTATTAAAAAGCAATATTATAACGAATATAGCTTTTGTAATCCATTATCTCTTTAAGTCGTTTGTCACCACGATCCACTATCATCCATCCATGCTCTTGTTCTCATTCTTATTCCTCCAGCCACTACTAGGACTACATTATTAACCAAAGCTCACAACCTTAAATTATATGCATGAATAATATAATTTATATGCATATTATATTTTAGAAAACATTGTTGAGACAGGTAAAAAAAGCCAGTGCGGTGAGACGAAAGATATGGTATGATAAGGCTTAGAATGAATAATAAGGGTTGACAGAAGCGTCTTCTTTTCTGAGAAACCACATACATATCACCCACATCTCGAAGTAACCGAAGCGGTTCGTCTTCAGGTCCACCGACGCAATGAACACTGTTATAGATAGGCTAATATGATATCAGTAGGCATTTGCTTGTGTATGGTTGAGGTTACCACGTTAAATATTATCAGGAAGGAACAGATTTCTCAAAGTCATCATCTCATCATCCCCATATATTCACCGTGCTTCTCTTCTTGTTTACTTTAACATCGTAAAAAGCATTCACTCACTCCAGTGACTTCACTGATGAAGGTGAATAAATATGGAAATAGGTATACCCACCCCGAAGGAGCTGTCGTCTGAGCTCTCATCAGATATTTTATAAAAGATATTCTTGGAAGACCGAAATACTCGTTACCATCAACCGACCCGTGTATAACTCAAAGGAAAAGCTGTATGTATGAGTTTCATGGAGCCCAATGAAGTGTATTTGTATTATCAAAAGAAATCTGAAGTTTCCAGCTTTACCAGAAGTAGAAGAAAGCCGATAAGGAGTGTTGAAGGATGATGGAGTGAAATGGAAAATGCAAACGGAGTGTGAGTGATATACGCGTACATTGCGTACTATATACGCACATCATTCTGAAAGCAGTGAAATAATGAATGGCAAATCGTATCACACGTAGTGATCTTGACGAAAGGAACATGGTGAAATATATCTTGTTATTTGTTGAGAGATTACTTAATATGATAAACTGCAAAAGAAAAAGGATTATGATTGATGAAAAGTACCAAATTCATTCCTACGTTCACTTCCTCCAATATATTGCACATTGCTTTTATGTTTAGTTTTCTTAACTTCCCCAATTCTAGAAATAGGAGACCTAAGAATTGCAAAGGATGGATGCTAAAAAAGTAATGTTTGTAGTATTATGACCAACGAAGAAGCTTCCTATCTGGTCTTTTAATGTTGCACCAAAATAAAAACTAAACTGCAGAAAAACCATCAACAAGTTAAAAGGATGGAATTAGCAATATTGGAATAGCTACGAGGTATACATAAACCGCGTCCATTTTCTATGGAATAAATACAGCATTTCCTTTCATCCCCACATCTGCACATCTGCTGATGAATAGGAACTATTCACTAGGTATTTTCAAGCATTTGTTAATTTTATGGGAAAATAACATCAATTATAATAATAATTATAATACACATTACGCAATATAAAATCTGTCTACTTCGAAGTCATCATAAGAAGGATAAGACGTCATCATCATATGAGCATCATTCACAAATTTCCTCATACTACATTACGCCAAGTTTTATTACTGATAAAACCAGGTAAAGTCTGCTCGACGGATTGTTGTGGAATTAGCACTTGACTGGACAAAGCCACCACTCTTTCAACAACGCAGACGAGCACGCGTTATTAATAATTTTACCATATATTACGCAAAGAGCCTTGATTTGTCCTCAGTCTTCACCATCTGCATGGGTAAACTGGTACGATCACCAGTGCAGTGTAGGAATTAACTTTGTGCTGCCAATGTCATCAGTTTCGCCCGTTTGTTTGATTATAATAATTGGTTTACATAGCAGACTGTTAAGGTCCACACAATTATGGGGTGAAAAACAGTCTTAATCCAAAAGTTTTAATTACAAAAGTTTGAAAAAAAGTTGAGAAAGAGTTGTAAGAAAAAAAACATCTCTAACAACCTTCTCATTAAAGTTACATTGCTACTAATTGTTACGGTTAATGAAGCTAAATGTACATTGATGGTCAACATACAGAGGAATTTTGAAAACCGAAAACTTTCGGTGGCTTACTGCAGTTTACTTTGCAAAGCTGCAAATACAAAATCTGGCCTCGGCCAATTCCATGTAAAACTGGAAGAAGTCAGTAGCTTATACGAACCGGTAAGAAGACAGGCATATATAATACTTTTATCAAGTAGTTCATCTTTACAATTTGCAATTACCTGTTTATAGGGTTAGCAAAACAACCAGTTCATTCTCGACTTGTGAGCTTGTGGAAAATTAGTGCTAGTACTTGTTAAGAAGCTCTCTGAACGCAACAAAGAAATCATGTCAGATATTCACAAAAGTGACTCTGGATGTTGGGATGCAGAGACAGAGATTAGCTTGGAAGATATAACTCCGGTGAAAATAAACCCAAACCCTCCAATTATAATAATATCTCCAACTTCAACAATCTCATCTAATGACTACATTATTGCACCAAATGAAGTCGATATTGATGCAGCTATAAAAGCTAAAGCAGCCAAGGAACGCAGTAACACAAACAGTGATGTAGTTGTGACATCCGAATCTGGAAACCCAAACCCAACGAGCCAGAGGTACGAGTACATGCGCAAAAAAAGTATTGCTGACTCAATAATTGAAGCATTTGCCGGAAATATTGGAGCAATTGGTCCTGGCAATGCTGTCTCTCGAGCCTCTTTAGTCTCTAGAGGCAAGTGGCGTTTGACTCCCGAACCATGGTACAAAATTCTACGAGACATATCCTTCCCGTTTATGGTTGCGGGTTTGGGAATGGTAGGAGCTGGCCTTCTTCTTGACCTTGTTTTGGTACGGTGTTAATAAAATATTAAATTGAAGAATTCACAGTATTAGAATTCACACACTATGTTTTACACGGTAGGAATGGGAAGTGTACAGAGATATTCCAGAGCTGGTGATACTAGTTACCCCATTTCTTGGCCTGAAGGGGAATTTGGAATGCACCTTGGCTTCCAGACTTTCCACCCATGCTAATATAGGAAATATGAAGGACAGTCACACAAAATGGAGAATATGTTTTGGAAATCTGATGCTGGATCAGGTACATGAACTCATGAGTTTCATGTGATTCAAAAGCAGCCACATGCTTTACGACGTGTACGTGCGTATCAAAGGATTACATCATTAACTGCTATTTAGTAAATGCTTATATTTCGCTAATACGATGCACGATCGGATATAAAGATTATTAATACATTCATGCTTGGAGTTTTGATACTAGCTTATTTTTTATGACGGGATTACCCTTAATAGATATAATATTGCCATTATCTGAGAGTGGGACACTTTGGTTTGTGTCTATAAACACATCTTTGCTTGTGGCCATGTTTCATAACTTTGTTTTAGGAGAAAAAGCTTCCCTTTGTGCTTATCCACCGCTGTAATACTGTTCAAACCATTCAAAAATCTGTCTTTGGAGTAGCTTTAATATAATTACGATTATTTGACTTATCTAACCACTTGTCTCATGAACGAACGCTATATACGAGCTATCCTATTTTATTAATGTTTGATCCATTTGTTTTTCAGTTGCAAGCAATAGTATGTGGGTTGGTGGCATCATTTATTGCACTGTGTATGAACCTTGCACGAACTGGATCATGGCCCCTGGATCATTCACTTTTGCTGACATCAGCAAGCATCGCAACAGCAAGTATGGTTTCTCTAGTTCTCGGTTCCATAATGATTGCAGTGATTTTACTCTCAACAAGATTCAGAGTAAATCCGGATAACATTGCTACACCGGTTGCAGGCTCACTTGGAGATGTTGTTACACTCTTCATATTGAGCTACTTTGCACGTTTAATCTGGAGTGTAATTGATGGTGAGCCGTTAATCATGCAAACAAAATACACGACTTTGTTGATGATGATGAGTGAAAGCAAAAGCAAACATCATGTTCCCATGCAATAATCTTAGGTGGAAACTTTTGGATTGCTTATATCATTTATGCCGTGTATGCAATCGTGGTCCCGATTTCGTTTTGGATTGTCTACAAAAATGAATACGTTAAGCCAGTTTTGATCGCAGGCTGGGTACCTGTTCTAATTTCAGTCATCATAAGCACGTTGGTTTGTCTTAACTGATGATACTTTATCAACTTTATGATGAGCATCAGTGTAATTTATGCTTTAAATTATTCCTTTCTGTCATGGTCTACGTTGACTTTAGTGGAGGAGGAGTGATATTGGAACTTTCAGAAGGCCGTTTTCACGATATTGCTCTATTCCAACCCCTCATCAATGGGATCGGAGGTAACTTGGTGAGCGTTCAAGCAAGTCGAATCGCGACACAGCTCCACTCTGAATGTCAACGTAAGATTCTACCTGATAATAATGGAAGAGTTTGCCAGGCTCCTTGGTCTGTATTCATGAACGGTATAAAACAACTTACGTCAGAGTATTGCCTATAGGCTATGCCTAACTTCTCAATGTCATTTCAAGGAACACAAGTGCTATGCGAATATTTGGGATTTGCAGGTGTGCATGCAACTTCCGCTCGAGTACTACTATTCCTAGTGATACCTGGACACATCTTATTTGTCACAATAGCATGGCTAGTTCGAATGCATCCAGAAGGACGAAGTTATGACTTTTTGTTTCTGCTTACATTTGTGGTCGCAGCTTTGATCCAGGTGGATAATAATGATTTACTTTCGAATTCTTCTACCATAAACACATTTTTAGCGACAAAAAGCTCCATATTAATCTAAAAAATGCTTCCCCTATTTTAGGTTTCAATCCTCTTATATTTTGCCAAGATTCTCAGCAACTTCATGTGGAGTCATGGACAGGATCCAGACATTGCCACAATTCCTTACCTAACCGCAGTGGGGGATTTACTAGGAACTGGCATTTTGTATTTAGCCTTTTTGATTCAAAGTCCCAATGGATTGGACTGACCCTAAATAAACAGACTAATACCCTTCATCTTCTCATTAGTGACAAATCCTGTCATGAGCAACTTATTACATACTACTGTACTAGCAGATACGATCCCTGATTTAACCTGCTTTCAATATCATTCGAAGTATCAGGGAAATACAACAGAAGACACTAAATTCGATATAGGAGGTTAATTAACTAATGAACTAAAATAATTTGTAAATTAAATAAATTGTAAAAGCTTTAAAATGTCGGAAATGTTTGTATAAATACCAAGAAAAGTGCCATAGGTGTTTCGATTTTTTTACTTCTGTTTATTTAATAACCATTTAATAGACACATTAAAAACAATGCAAGATTCAATGAGGAATAATCTATACAGACATATTAAAGGAGAAAAAATAAGGATTATAAACTACTCTGATTTACCTACATTAACTAACTTAACCTACTGACTCCATACATTAATTTACATATAAGACCGCTGAGACTGCCTGTTGTAGCCACCGCTTCCAGATCTACCTTGCTGAGATGAAGACATTGGAGAAGCTGGGTTACCGTTCCCATTGCCACCTGTGGTGACTGGATATGGCGCTTGAGCCTGAGGTTGACCATAGTAGGAAGTGCGATCAGCATTTCCATTTCCACGATAGTAATTGTTATAATTATAGCCATAATAAGAGCCATACGGAATCGTTGAAATTCCACCTGGGCTACCATACTGATTCCTTTGGTTGGGACTCCCGTAAGTAGTGTATCCACCAGTGGCTGGAGGAGCATTCCAAAACATGGAAAGGTCTTGCTGATTTGTTCGGTATCCGATTCCAGCGATCTAGTCCTACCGTTTGCAGTCCAAAATCCCGCATTGCTGTAACCTCCGTCAATGTCCATTGCCACTGTATTACCAGCTTCATCATACCCGTAATTAGCTCTTGTAAACCGACCTCTGCTTCCAGTGTCTTGGTATTGGTTATTTGCCCAATTGACACGAACTGGCTTCAAATTTCCAGCATCAGCTTGTCCGGCACTGCACAAGGCTTTTCCATTCATACCAATGATAGCACATGTTGCAGACGCTTTGCTATCCAACACCACAAACGCATACTTTACACAGTCTGAGACGCTGACCTTCTTGATTTGTCCATACTTTCTAAACGCTGCGTGAAGCAACTTCTCAGTAGAATCCTTTGGAACATCTTCAGGTAAGTTGCCCACGTAAATGGTTGAGTTTCCAGGGAAGGTTGCATTAAATACGTTGTAGTATTTCGGATGTTGCTTCAAGTCGTCTTCGGTATCTCTTCTCCGTAATACCGCCCAGTTGGTTTCAAGAGCTGTTTCTCCAACTACTATTTTGTTCATGCTTTCGATTGCCGTTTTTGCTGATTCAAATGTGTCATACGTGACAAATCCAAATCCACGAGAAGTGCCTGCCGGTTGCTCACAGACTACTTGTGCACGCAAAATTCTTCCAAAGGGTTCAAAAAGTTCCACCAACTTCTCATTATCCACCTCTCGAGAAATGTTGCCGACAAATATTCGATACCATCTACGATGCATACCTCCCTTTTCGGCCCAACTAAGCATAAGCGTCTTGCCATTGTACAATTGTCCGTTGAGAGAGCGTAATGCCTCCGAGGCCACGGAGGGATCTTTGAAAGTGACGTACGCTTCAGGACATCCATTTGAACTGGCGGCGTTCACTAGCTCCAATTTCTCCACCTCCCCCATTCCGCTGAAAAGATGTGTTAGATCTTGCTCATCCGTACATTCATCCAAATTGCAGACTTTCAGCTCCCTCAATGGCGAAACCGATCGGGTATTTGCAACTTCCGGTTCAGGCAGCTCTTGCCCATCAGCAATAAGCCTACTAGCGGAGGCGTCTGGTTGTCCAAGTTGATGTTGATTTTCCATTGTTGCTATTTACTCCACAACTCCACTCCTTCTAGATCTCGAAAATCAAAGTTAACAATAACGACAAACTATTCAAATTCAAATGCCTTTACAAATATTAAACTGACACAACTTACGATTACACTCAATCACGATGATGATGATGATACTGATGACTGCTAATACCGAAAAACTTATCAAGATCCTTATACTCCTCTGGTCTCGTTGTCCGTGGTCCTTGATCAAACGTCTGTTTACTTTTTTGTCCTCCAAAACATCACACCGTAGGCTGAATCAGGTCGAAATGGAACTCGGTGTTATTCCGAAAGTGAGAAAATTTTCTTTCCACAACAATCAACTATCAATTCAACTGCAACGGAATGCAGCTTTTTGGTATTTCTTTTGTGCAGCAAATCGATGTTTGTCAAAAGACCAACAAGCCAGAGTCAGAGTCGTTGTAAAATCTAAGTTTGCGTTTGGGGTAACGTGAACGTTTTCTATGGTTAAGCAAATGTGAATGTAAAAGTCATACACGAAGAAACGAACAAAGAGAGGAACGGTGATGTAATTTCAGGCTTCAATTTCGACCTCAAGAAATGGAATGAGAGCACTTCTGGAAAGGTTACGTAATTGTATCGTTCAGTTTAGTTTACACCTGCCTAGAAGATTGTCGTCTCGTAAACTTTGTAAAGATTTCGTACCTTTTTCTTATGCCTTTATGAAGGTACAAAAATGGAAAGATATAATATGGTACATTTGTAAACATTTCACACACTGTATATACCAAGTACAATTGGCTTAGGGTATCCGATCGTAACGTTTGTAGTGGGTTATGTACTTATGTTGTGGTAGCTTAGAAAGAGCAGCCAAGAAAATTTGATATGCCCTGTCATTGTCTTCCTTTGTATTTACGTCAGCATAATGTAATGTTCCTTCTTCTAAACCCTTAGCACCACCAGTCACATCTCAAGAACAATATTCTTTGGACAATATTATTGTAGTTCTCCATCACGTCAGTTCACTTCGTGTCCTACTTTTTGTTCAGAACAGAGCCCTTTAATTTGGTTGGGCTTGGTCGGTGTGGCTAGTTCCATTTTACTTTGACTTGACCTCAACTTACTGAGCTGAGTAGAAGTAATTTGAGGGTATCTCATCTCATGCTTCGCATCTAATCTAAAATTACAATTTATAACAGTCATTTCCATGCCTCTCCCCTGCTTTAAAAAGTCAACTTTGATGTTGAGTTGATACTTATGATTATTTTATTACTATTACTCCCTCACTGGCACGGTGCAGAGTGGGAAAGGGGAAACAATGGTAAATTGTACTAACTTGCATTTGGCTTTCTTATCATATTATCATCATTTTCAACGAGCATGATGATGATCATCATCATCATTGGATTACTAACCCAGTCAGTATTCTATACTGGACAAGCATACGCAACCCAACAAAACAAAGTCCAACAAACATTTTTTACGTTTAAGAACTCACTCATGTTGTCACGTCACGACAGCGTCTCCAGAACTGCAGGTCACATTTGGAGATTTAGAACAAAAGACTCGTAAAAGGGACAGCACAATTGGAGTTTATGTTTAGAAGCGAAATAATATTATGTAGACATGGAGTGGACGCGCTCCGCAGTGCAATAACTAAAAGCTGAATTTCTACCTCCTCCTCATTTTCCATATCATGCCAGCTTGCCTTTATTGGAATGAATATGAATACATAAGAAACATGACAATGTTCCCCATTCTTCTCTTGTCCCATCAAATAGGCTCTAGACCAGAATAAGATTATTGCTGGGTGTCACACTCAATGTTTTACAATGACAATAACATCTCAAAACTTCTTTTTTGTCAGACTTGATTTGGATTTACGATTATCCACTGTTCCTCCAGAGTTGTCCAGCATGGTTGTGGACAATAGGACAAACATCCATTTCGGAGTCATTAAAAATCCAAGAACAAACGTAATTTCATATTTCTTTCCATTTACTAAAGTAAACCTTAAAAACCTTCGTATGGTGATCATGAAAAAATAAAATGTGAGAATTGTATCACAAGAAGACTCCATACGTTGTTTTTCTCACTTTTTAAAACAGACAGAAAGAACCCTGCCGACTGACACCGGGAAGACTGTTGGATCATATGCCCGAAGGCATCATTCTTCCTCATCGTGGTCCTGAGAAAAGCAGTTTAGTAAAAATTCTGTAGCCACGCATGTATAGGTACGCGACGTCTTCTTCTGGACAACTCACGTTGCTCAACAAAACATAATGATATTTTAGTGATGTGATGGTGTAAAAAGAAGAGTACACTTGGAGTTTGGAAAAGTCTTCATGGACCTATCTTCTATGTTTGGTAAACCCACATTGAATCATATAACAGCCATCAGAAATGAAAATATCCATGAGACCTCGTTCGTTCTCACTGGAGTCTCATATGCTTCTTCTCCAATATACATACAATGTTTCCTACACGCATCTGTAACAGTAATTTCTTCTGAAAAGGGATTTTACGACGGTTGAAGCGAGTGATGTTACATGGTTATTTGTTATTTTCATTCGCTTCCCTGAGAGAAACGTGAGCAGAGCTAGGACTTCATATGAGAATCCAAATGGAACTGTTCCGAAAAAACCAAAGACATACACTCCCTTTCACAGTAGAGAACCAAGTTCATCTTGAGCATCAAAGACACAAATTATTCACATGTGAGGATACTTTTTTTTTCATCTCTCGTAAAATTATGTTTATGTAAGTAACAAAGTTAACAACCCGAAAGAACTAACAGAATATTAAATCCTTCACTTCATACTCAATACTCACACATTATTTCCCCAATGTGATTATACAGTGCAGTGAAAGATATAAACGTTTTCAAGGGGTATCTGTTCTTTGAATTTCAATATGATCATAAACTTCCTTTTTTTCTCTACTCACTCAACCAATTTACATTGTATATTCTTCTGACAAAATGCATCAATTTGGAGAACATCATGCAACAAAATGCAACAACCTCTGGCTTAAAAGGAACCTTTCAATATGTTAGAAGATGAGAATGAAATGTACTTATTCATGTTTTGGATGTGGCCTCCTAGAACCAAGAGGAAAATCGAAAGGATAGACTATGCATTGCCGAGGGCACTTAAGGGAATCACATCAGCATCAACTCAATATGATGAACGTTCTACCACACAATTTGTGTTTTTATCAAGCAAAAATCCTCGCTGCAACTGCAACGACTTCTTCTGAACCCTTCCGTTTTTTCTTTGTTATGATGATGCATCAGAGAAAAAAAAGTTTTTGAAGTCTTTGCTTTTAGAGTTTCCGAAGACCCTAGCAAAGAAAAAAGACAGTGTTAGGCAGTAATTTTGATTTTTAGATAGCTATTATTTAGGCATCCCCAGTAAAAAACTCTTCTCACACAAGAAGAGAGGAAGCCGGTGAGTTGAGTTGAGAAGGTACATTTATATACGTACCTACCCTGTCGCCTTTACACATTATTACATGGTTAGTAAGCAGAAAAGGGAGAAAAATGCTCAAGATGCATGCTACCAATTGAGCCATGTTTTATTCCGCAATAACACTCAATTTAACAAGTCCCTTCCCAATAAGAACCTTTATAACAATCACTACGTAAAAATGGAATGCATTTTTCGGTTCCGTCAACCATATGGCATAATATATTTCTTGAAGATTCACTCGTGGAGAAAGATGCAACGTTAGCTGCAAGAAACTCTTTGCAGCACAGGGGAACTTGAAATGAAACAGAGCAGAGTTACTTAAAGAATTGTTCCAATGCATTTGTCAAAACGTAAGAAGAGTACGCAATAAAATATGTTTTTATGCACTTAACTATCAACCTCCATCGCTGTCTGTAGTACCAACTACGACCTATTCACATGCGTTGTTGAGAACATATTCATGCAATCATAAAAGTTACGAGTTTCCACTGTAACTCTTTTTGATTCTTCCAAAATGATGGTTTCCGAAAACCATTTTCTTAACCAACTTGGCCATGTCGTCAGTATTTTTATTTCCAACTTCTGCTCCTTATGAATACCAAAAAGGAGAGATTCTCAAGTTCTTTCGTATTTTATGCATGTCATCTGACGCTTTTAACATTTAAAGGTCGAGATTTTAATTTGTCCTCCCCCTTTGCTGCTCACTCACACTTCAGTTCGCATCCCATTAACTTTATTCATTCTCACATGTATTCCCAGCATTATTACGGTTTTATAACTGTAAGTGACTGTTACTCAGAATATAAGTGAAGTGAGCGACAAATTCTTAGCTTCAAACTTGAAATGGAACATGGTATAAACGGCATGTCACCACAATCATCATCATCCCATCGAAAATTGACAATCAAGAGAACTCAAATACAAACCAACCGTATTCTTCAAGTCTTCGTCATTGGTGAATGAATGCCTTATATTATTATGATCGTGGATCGTGGTCAGATTTTATGGATATGTGGCTTTGACTTGAATAATATCACCATTTCATTTTGAGCTTAGGGGAACTATATATATTGGCTTTAGCAGAGTTAACAGACCAGGGTCCAGCGCTTGTGAGCACACATCGTTTTTCCTCGAATATAATTCCAGAAAGGCAGTAAAAGATTACGACAAATGTTTATTATAGTTAACTTGTTACATACAAATATCCCCTAAAAAGGGAGATGGCTATATACATATATATTCGTGAGTACGATACATTTGTATTACTATTATTACAAAACCAGACCGTGTCCCTATATTATAAGGCTCATTCATTGAAGGTTATACTTTCTGCGTATATTTTTGACCGCACATATGTAATCATGGAATCACATTTTCCAAATCCCATGAAACATAAAGTGACCTTTTCCATATGAAATTGATACATGCCACATAAATCTCAATTTCTCTTTTGCCATTTTATTAAATTCAACATTGAGCCAGAGAGTCATCCAACGCTCCTTGTTAGCCAGCTTGCTTGTGGATAAAAAAAAAGAATCTGTGAAAAGTAATGATGATATAGTATAAAGCCCAAGGAAGTTTCGATGTCCAGTTCCATTTCAGTTTAATAAAAACTATCCCTATGTTCCTCTCCCTTTTTAGACATACTTTGCACGTCGTTCTCGTTCCCTTTCCTAGAATCTAAGTCAAAATGTAGAGAAAGATGAGGTTGAAGAGAGACAGCGCTAGTAGTTGGTAGATAGTAGCCAAACCCACGCCTTTGCCATGAGCTCATGTCCCTAGTGATTGACTTTATTATTTGGCAAAGTAAAGTGACTACGAATATTTGATGAGTTTGGCGATGATGTACTCCGTGGTTGGTACGTACGTACATTTCAAAAAAGTAAGTGTGCAGTTAGTCAACCAACCTACATGCTCACCGGACCAAAGGAAAAACTTTATATTATCATCATATCATGATGATGAATCCTTGGAGAGCTCCTGCGACACACGATTTATGATATGTGGGTAAAAAACATACAATATAAAGAACATCACATCGCTCGCATGTGGACACGATTTCTCGTTCTGTCCCAAAACATTCAACCGAGTTATCATCCCTCCAGCAAAAAAAATAAAATAAAGTACGGTTGTAGCTTGAGTAGATACATAATATTCAATTCCCGGAATAACCTATCCCATTCAATATTCAATCCAAACTTGTAATTCGAGACATGATGAGGATAATAGAACAGGAGCAAAATGTATTATGACATCAAGCAACCAGGATCGAAAAAGATAGTAAATTGCAGAAACTAACTAACAAGCTCATGGAAAACGAACTGACCATTATTCAGTTGGCTTGTGTTACCAACCACCACACCGCATCACCATTGAAAAGTCAACTCAATAAATTTCTTTGTAAAAAGGATGAGATACAGATCACAACTATATATATCCATTTGCAATCTTACTTCTACTAGCAAACCACTTCATTTCTAGTTGAGCCTTTTTCTCGTCTTTCTCTTTCCAACATATTTATTACTACAGCATTTTTACTAGCTGCTGGCTGGTTATGGCACCCAATAATCAATAACCATTAAAAACATAATATATTTTAACCAGCACCAGCTCAGACAGTGAAAAAAGAAGAGAAGCTAACAAGTAAAGTTTGAAAGCATATTAAGAGGAGAGAAAAGTGTGTATATTTTAGGGAGGCAGTCCAATTCTTTTTGTGTACATTTTTGTGCTCATCCTTCTCCTCCAAAACTCAACTCTAAGCACGTACGAACGACGGAGGAATATGAATTGCCCCTTTTCTCTTTAGCTTTAGTATTCCACCGTTTTCCCTGAGCTGGTACTGCACTGGTCCACACATAATAGCATACAGTCTATTTGATCTATGTAGGTAAAGTTGTGTGCACACGCTGTGTGTACTGATGTATGTATGTACATATTATGTATGAAATTGTGTTAAATCTTCGAACGCAAAGTAAACATTGGAAACTATATAGCGTGCGGAAATACCATTCTGATGCAAGTGGAGGCTATGCCTCCTGAAGACTTTCCAGTTTCATTCCATCCATACCCGTGGTTAGAAGAAGAGAACAACACACACTACGAAAGAAAAGACAGACTCGCTTTTTTCATGTCAGTTGAGGTCTTTGGCTTAACTGGTAAGAAGGAGAAGCAATATTTATTCAATGGCAGTACTGTATCGGCTTTGGCTCTTGCTTGGTTGTGTGTATCAGCAGCGGCGGCTGCAGAAGCGTCTTTAGCGTTAATAAGTTAGATTTTTTTTGGACAAGAAGACACGAGTAAAAAAGGGGCAAATACATATTACGCAGAGTGAATATCTGTAGCTCTGTATTGGATTCAGAAACTGTATGCACTCTTTTTTCCATCTATACATAATATGCGCTCATCTGAAATAATCACTGGGCTCAAGCACAGCCAGTTGTCAGCAGTAAATCCTTATCTCAACTTTAGTTTTTTCTCCCTTTTCCGCCATAAAGTATGCAGCTCAGCTTCCCAAAATATATTCTGTGTGTTATGTTTTGTAATTCTTTGCTTCCCCTTTAACTTCATAAAGCAGCAGCAGCTGAAGAAGAGACTTCCCCTTTTTATTCTTGGCTTTTAATTGCATATTTTCAATTTGACAAAACTACATAAATAGGTGGACGGAACGAATGAGGTTATGGATGAAATGGAAAGCAAACGAGAAACGAGTAAATATGACTGTAAAAGTCTTGTTTGATTTTTTGTCTAAAATAAGAGATCACTTTCTGAATGAGTCGTAGGCCCCTCTCTTCCATACAAAATGTTGCAAGTTGCAATGTTTAGATTTCCATGTCAAAATTTTAATCTTATTGCTAATTCTCATTCAGAAAATCTCTCTTTTTCCTGATTTCCTATTTGTGCATTCTTTCCCGTCATTTTCTCATTCTCCTCGGGCATGTTTGCACCCTATTATTATCCAGTTGCATAGATATTGTATATATTTCTGTGTACACAGGGAGAATTGTAATTGCGTGAGTGAATATATATATAAGATTTAGGATAGAATCAATCCCAGCTTGAAATTTATTCTTATTTGTATGATATCCGCTTGTAGAGTCTAAGCTGAAAAGATTGCTTATTACTATTACGCTGGATAAACATGCTTCAGTGACAATGACATATTTGTGTTTGAAGTAAAACGTCATATCACATTAAGCGTTGGAATTTACATTAATAAAGATGACTTCATGCAATCGGACTTTGTTCTGAGATTTAAAGTTAAACTTGTTAAAGTACCAACAGGTTTCATTTTTGAACGAAAATGGTTTACATCCAATTATAGAGTAACTAAACTTACGTCATCGTTTGTTGGCACACTTTGTAATATTTGCACCACTTGTGAGGAAAGCCGAAATTTCAAAAAACACAACATACTTTTGTAATCATTAAGTTCCTAAACCTCATTACAACAAGATATGCTAATCCAAAAATACCACCATCAACCATTCTATGAAGATAGTAATATAACACAGTTATCAATTTAACCACGCTACCATGAAATTTTTCTTTGGAATTCGTTTCAACTAACGAAAGTATAAAAATCTTTTATTGCAAAGCCGCCATTTATTGCAATTGCATTTTCAATCTCGTCCTACTGGAAGAATTTCATCTAAACAGCAGTCGAAAAGTTCAAAGACATTCTTCTCAACTGAACTGATCATTCATAGCTATACGCACTGCTTTGAACCCTTCTCAAAGCTTATCTTCCTCTATTATGTATTTTACTTTACTGTATTAACGAAACCTTTTGATGACATGATGATGACGGTATGGTAAATAGAGCACACCAAACACATTCTTTTCATCAATTCATCTTTGAGTAGTAAAAAATTGTGGCTTAAATAGCTGCAAACAGTTTTTCGCTCTCGTTTTTATATCCCATTGTAATTCAATCTATGAAGAGATCTCAAACGGTCTGAATAAAATGAGTGTGATAAAGAGTCACAACAAAGAGCGGTGAAGCTTAGCCCTCATCATCATCATCTGAACTAGTAGGTTTCTGTTTGTAAAGCTAAGCACATATTTTGTGTACACTATTCCATTTCCAGGGCTGACATCTGGGAAGACATGCATATAGATTTTAATCATGCAAAGAAAAACAAGCCGCGTGGAGCAGCCTTTTATATTCGGAGTTTACCCTTGGACTGAATAACCGTTTGTCAAAACTGAATGCGTTACAGAATTTATTTATTGCAAAGAGGGGTTTTCCAGTCTGAAGAATGATATAAGCCTTAGCAGAATAAATGTCCTGCTTTTTTAAAAGGTATCATACATACGTTACGGGAATTATGGAAAGAATTGCAAAAGCCTCAACAAATGACAAAAATTTATACTCTGGTTTAACGGGTTTGTGGATGGAAGAGCAATGGATTATCGATTTAATTTGCTCAAATTATATCAAAATATTTCCTAGCCACGTTTCAAAATTGTTAACCTTCTAGATAATAATAGTTTAAACAGTTTCAATCGTTAAGCCTTCTTCTATGGTTAGTTAAGTTACACGAGCGCAGTTTTGTTGTTTACAATATTTAAAAGTTAATTCGAGAGATACGTCAGCATCAGCAGATTCCGTCATTTCAGTAATGTCTGCAATGCAAGTAGATCAAGGGCCATCATCATCATCATCGTCAGCTAGGATTATTGTTTCGATGATGCGAGTCTGTCCTAGTCTTTTCATGAAGATATATATATTAGGTACCTAATATTATGCTGGTTTGCTCCAAGTAGTGCTGCTGGAATGGTGATGATAATGAAGCCCGAAGCCTTCAATAACTTTTAAAAGGGCTCTTAACAAAATGGGAATTATCTCGCCTCTATTTCTATCCTCCATTCCATCTTGTGCAATGCAATTTAACCCTTTCCCTTTGTTATTTTTCATCATCATGAGCTATTCGGTATAATTTTGCTTTTCCAAAAGCAAATACACATACGCATTTTAAGTACTACTTTCAGAATTTGAATGGACCTTAGTGAAAGGCAGCATATCAGTTACTTCCTCTTTGCCTTATCGTGTGAATGAATGGTAGCTCACTCACAACACAATGCTGAAAACGTTTTCCATTCACATTTTTGGCTTAATCAAAGCTTTCTCATACTCATAAATAGCAGTCCCTTTAGAAAAGAGCACTGACAACAGAACAGAGTGCCTTTGCTTTTTTAACATGAAAAATTGTGAATGAATATTATACAAACTTATAGGCAAGAAAAGAGTGAGCACAATATACGATATTCATCATTCAAATCACATCTCGTTCTCTTTCTCATATCCGCACACGGAAAGGGAAATCAGCTATACTTACTCGAAGCTAAAAAGCTCTCGAGAAAAACTTTTCCTTTCCTAAGAGTAATTTCCCATTCAGATCTGGAGTGGTGGTCCTTGCTATTTTAACTGCAGATTTTTTTATGCGTTTAACAGCCTTCAATTTACAACTGTTAATGAACATTTTTTGTTGTTTTCAGCTACATAATTAAAAATCTACATTCCTTAAGAATGCTGCGTAGCTATTTCACTTCAATATTCATTCAATACAATTTTGGTTGAAGAAGAAGAAGTAAAAGTTTGTAATGAATTATATCAAACAGGAGTAAACTGGATAGGATTTCTTCGTTTACATTTTCTTCTCTTTGCTTGTCAATTGCCGTTTCTTTCAGAGCGTCTTTCAGTCTAGCATTATCAAAGACTAAATTTGTATGTATGAAACAACTAGTCACTTTGACCCTGTTTGCAATGCTAGTTCTTAGCTAAATCTCGTGTTTAGGAAAATAAAAGTTTGAGTGGAAATTATTCACATAAAAGGCGGTGAGAAAATTGTTTAAAAGTCATTAGGTTGATATAAGGAGAAAAAGTGGCCTTCTTTGCTTGTGTTTGTTTGTTCTTGTAACCTCTCTTCTCTTTTTATCAAGCTATTCATTCGTTCCCATTCATTGACAGAAATAATTTCCATTCAATTACTTAACTCCTTCACAACTTTTTTCCTTTAGTTCTGTCTATATCGATACACTCTTCATTATTCGTACGAAGATGTATTATATTATCGGGAAGTAAAGTGAGTAGCAAATTCGTTGGCTTCTGGCTCCAATGAGTAAAAAACGCAAGAGAAAGAAAAAACATTCAAAAAGCCAGCAAAAATGCTTAATTTATGTGAACATTCGTTTCAAGCCAGATACAGATACAGAAGACTTGTAGTAATTGCATATTTAGGACGGTTCCACTCACTCTCGCAAAGACACATAGACACAGCGCAAAATTGGAGAAAATCTCTTTGAAAAGTTAAAATGGTGATAAAAAGAGGCTGTAAATAAGTATTTAATCTCAAATTTCTCAAAGTGGAGGAGGAATAATAATCAGGGAGTAAATATAAAGCGTTACTCACTCTCCTCTCAACTTTAATCTAAGCAGCATACTTCCATTAGACACAGCAGCAGATTGTGTTGTTGTGTGATAATGGATCTTTTTAGGTATCCATTTAATAAATGAGTTTGAGATTGAGAATGTCCAACTTGTGTTCATTCAGCACATTTTTCCTATGCACAATCAGAAGAACTGCAACCTGCTATTACGAATAAGGTTTCACTACTGCTTCTTCTGATGAGTTTCGTATAAAAAATCAGCCTTTTCATGCCATACACAAACATTAACATTAGTTACATAAGTTAGCCATACTCAAATATGCAGACCTGCTGCGTTATAGAGATACAATTATCTTAAGCAAGTTGAATCGAGCAAAAGTGGACTCAAGGCTGGATTTATTTGCTGGATAGAAGCAGATGAATAGTATGAGATAATCCATGCGTGCTTCTGCTCCTGCTGCTGAGGAACAAGAACCTGTTGATGAATGATTGACTGACCGACTATCTTTTTCGTTGGCTTGAGCTTTTTGTTTTGTAAGCCGTAATGGGTACCTACATTTGCGTTTGTATGACTGGATTTGATGCAATCAGTTTCTTCAAAATAATTACAGCCCATGTCTTCTATTATCAGTACCCATACGCCCAGCTTTCTTGGCGAGCGGACTAGAAAACCATGCGTCCAGTCGAGGAGTTGGCAAGGTGGGTTCGTCTTCACTTCAAGTGTATACCTTTGTACTGCAGTTTGTTTGATGCCACTACAAATATGCAAATGGACTTGATGTTTCTTGACTTTGTGTTCTCAAGAAGGACAACACAGAGAGGAAGAAGAGATTGAAAAAATTGATAGGAAGAGCTTAGAGTGAGAAAGGATCCGATAGAGTTTTGTTGTGAATAATATTATTGTTGACTAGCTTCCCAATGATCAATGCCAGTTCATATGTATTCCTTCCTAGCCTAAACCAGTCACTTGTTTATTATTATACTAACTGAATTTTGCATATTAAAGTAGTTTAATCTACCTTTATATTAGCTCAGGTACATGCAAGCATTCTCAAATTACTTGTAGCAAGCACGGTATGGTAATAATACATACTTAAGGATGTAATTAATTTTGAGTTAAATGCACATGAACTAGGAAAATGTAATTACCCAAAGGTTTTTGTCAGAAAGGTGATAAGTAACAAATCAACTTCGTGATAAAGATTTATTGCTTCTAATAAATAATGTCTGTTGAGAAATTTTGCATTTTTATGGCTCCAGTTCTGCAATTATTATTAAAAGTTATTATCAGTGTGAATTGAGAAGTGCATATGTTATGCAGTCTTTATTTTAATGGTGTTCAGTTATCATTGTAATTATGCAACCTTGACCGACACTCTAGAAAGGTACAAATCCCCATTTTTCTTTCGTATTTAGATGGCAGGTGTTAGCAAAATGCATTTTGACCTTCCTAAGTACAATCCTATTTTAGGATCTAACACATTACTACACGAGGAATTGTGATATAAGAAGACGTTATGAATTCAGCATCACATTTAGTGGCACGCTATGGAGTTCAACCAGACTGACGTTTTAAGCAGTCCATGTATGTATACTCCAATCACATCCATCATTTTCTCTTGTTCGTTGGACCATATGCCAACAACCACTTGATGATGATGAACTGTCAGTAGCAATCAACAAAGATACATATTGAAAGCTGTTTTTTCAAAAATCCCCTTGTGACTGGTCATATGAGGGGAAGTGGGATAGTTGGAAGGAAATATAACGTCTTGAGGGTATATAAGTACTTACATAGAAGAAGACTCTCCTTGGCTAGCATCTGGAGAAGAAAATACCTGGATGGATGTGTATCTCATCTAGTCAGTCAGACGATGAGGAAGTTTGTTATTACCGTTGGGTTGGTGGATCACGTTAATCATAATCTTAACCCAGATGTAGGTAGTGCTAGTACTACTACGTCAATCTTTATCCAATTTTACGTGTTTTCTTCTCTCTTTACTCTCTTGAGGACCAAGAAGATGAAAAGATATTTTGTGCTGTTTCCTCAACAGTGCCTCACAGGCTAAGGGCTCTTCAGACAATCTAGAAAAATTGTTAGAATTGTTGTTTAGCGTGTAGCTCAAAACAACATCATCTTCTTAGCAAAAGAAGGAGGGGCCCAAATAATATGGATGTGCGAGAGACTTTCACATTACAAGTTTTTACCCCATTCTCGCTTTTTTACGCACATTAACCACACAACAAAAAGGAAAATGCGACACGCTGTATAAATAACATGGTGAAAAAACGTAATATCTTTTTAGGTAGTCAGAAGCAGTTGCTTTCCACTCCAGGCTAGAACGAGTGTATGTATACAATCGTATATTTATTAAGTTCATTTATTTTTATGCTTTCGTTGTTGCTATTATTTGTCATCGCCCCCGTTGTTTGCGTGCATGTGTTATTGCCTACTTTTTTTCTGACTTGTGCATTTTATTCAGTTTTTTTTGCTTTCTTCATTCCTATTTTTCCTTTCTTACCCAAAAGTAACTTCTTTGAACTGCATAATATGGATCTGCTTGCAGAATAAGTGAATGGTTTGATAAAGTGGTTGTATTATGTATCTCATTACGTTACATAATCATACGAACGAGAAAATGTAGTAGAAGCGCTTTCCAGATAAATTGCGTAGACACAGACTAGCTCTGTGATACATGGCCACCATCATCATAAAGAAAAAAGAGCAGGGAATATGGCAAAGTGTCTTTGAAAATGGTTCCCTTTCTACCCTGCTCCTATTTAGCTTTTTTTCTTTTTGCGTATGCTAACGTCCTTGAAACAAAAGTGAAACACTACTTCTAGTTGGTCTACAAGCTGGTATATGGAGTCCTGTTCAAAAACTGTGGTCGCAGTCCTTTTTATTTCTCTGACTCTATTTCATGAAACCTTTGCGTTCGTTCCATTTTGCTGTCTTCATCGATCCGTCTTGCTCAAATGCAGTAGTAGATATAAGGGGATAGAGCCATCTGTAAATGAAGTCATTTTGAAGCAGGGATTTTTTAGACTAATCTTCAAATTCCACGAGGAAATGTCCGCCCTGATTTTTACGGGTTTTTGACCCAACCAAAATGATAGCCTGCATACTTTGCACTTTTAGTAGTATTGTATTCTTGAAAGGAAAAGTGTTAATACTCTGACAGAGCATAATATAATGTAATGACCGCCGCACTGTTGTAGATAAAGAAAGACATCAAGTTTTCTTTTGCTCTGTTCATTTCCATATACTCCCCCATTTGACTGTCAGTACCTCGCACAATCACACATTATGCATGCGGGTTGGCACAAACTAAGCTCCAGAACTGTATAAATGTAATAGAAATACAGAGAGAGAGGGCTATCAAGAAGACAGAAAAGAATTTACAGAAAAAAATTCTTAACAAAGAACAAACTTGAAGCTTCCACTCAAACTTTTTCCCTTCTCTCTCCCAATCAGAAAAACTGCCTTTTGCTCTCTTTTTATTTACTCTTTGTTGTTTTTAAAAAAAAGAAGCATTGGATTTGTAGTCCGATGCCAGGTTCAAGGAGAAATGAGATGCTTATTGTTGTTGATAATGCTTATTGAGATGCGGAAACTCGGCCAAAAAAGAATGAATATGAATTTGAGATAGAGCAAAAGGGAGACAAGAACGTTTTCAGAAGGAAGCTTGAAGAATGAGATATTCCCCTTTGGCTTTTCTTGAGAGCGTTTCCCCGAAAGAGAAGAAAGAAAGAACAAAAAAGAATCTTCCTTCCTTTTTTCGATGCTGCTGTCGGTGATGTTGCCAACATTTTTTCTCTCCAAAGACAAGTAGAAGAAGATGGAATAAATGGGAGACGAAGGAAATATGTATACTCGCAAAGTACGTGTGCTATGTGCCAGTATGATCCTTATGTAATATGATGATGGGTAATAGGCATTATCGTTGGGATTTTTGGACTTTATTTCATTTGCCTTCTCATTGTATGCGTACAAACGAACGGGAAAATGAGGAGGTCTTGTCTTATATTCGTTCTTCAGTAACAAGAATGCTTGTTTACCCATTGTGGTATATTATGTATACCCTAAAATACGTAGTTTGTATGTTTATCCCGATATAATCCGTTTCAAAACTTCCTTGAACTCAAATAGCTTCTTTGTACTTACCATAATTGCTCTCATGGATTGGTGAGTTTGGTGCCAAAATATCTGTAATTTGTATGTGTGTGTAATACTGTTTTGATAGTGTATGGGAAGGAAAGGTCTGAACCAATACCACACCGTTTCATAAGCACATATAAATATATAGGAAGCACTCATGCGTGTCTAAGGCGTTTGACAGGACTGAAAGGTGAAAGAAAGGAAGTCTCAAAATAGCTATATTCTGTCGTCCCAACGAAGAAAATGAAAATGTATTCCCAATCCCATTGTCAGTCTTACGTCTTTGGAAAATTCTCATATTCTTACTTTTATTCGTTTCCGTCATCCGTACTAATTCAACCATGGGACATCCTTGGTTTTATCGGTACTTGCTACTACTGTGCATTCTAAGTCAAATGTCTAATATAGCCGTATGTACGTCATTATTTTGTATCCTGCAAGCTGTCATTCAGCAGCATCTTTTACTTTCGAGTCTCTTTTCTTGAATAACAGTTTTCTTCCTTTGAGCAAAGAAATTATTAATCCAATTATGTTAGAACTGCCTCACCTACCTTATTAAAAATAGCAGAAACCTTCCTGTTGGTATTAACAATAGAAGTAGAAATTCAATGACTTTTAACCAACAAGGAAGGCGCAACTCTCCTTTGATTCAATTTGCTTAGTTTAATTTTTGGAAGATGCTTTGAAATTAATACATGCTAAGGAATGTTCTTTCCTGAAAATATCGTATAAAGAGCACAAACTAAAATATATAACAAGAAAGAAAATGAATCAGCTTTGATTTAGCAAGTTATACGGTAGGCAAACCGTACCTGGGAAAGTTGCCTTTCGGTTTTTAAGTAATTATAAGGACGAGCATTTGAAGCATAAAAAATCAAAGCTTCCACTTTAAGACCCGGAAAAAACAGTCTCCTTTAACGCTTATCCTCGGATAGTGAGTTTACGGTTACGCATGTTAAGTACATATGTATGCATTCCGGCTATCTAAACTCGTGGGAAGAATATCCCAAAGGTAGTTTTCTTTATGGACAACCCAACTACAGTTCAATGGGTGAAGTAGCTAAATGGGAATAAATTTTTCTCAAAAAGTTCTTCTCCATCATCTTTTCTTTCCCATTACTTTTTCTCTTTGTTTTTCTCCAGTAACTTTCCTCCCAGCTATGTACGTTCAATAAAAGTTTGTGAGGGCAGCATCAACAAGATTGGGGAAAGAGAAAAGTTTTTTCTTCTTCTGATGTTGTTGTTTATAATTAAGCTCAGGCGTTGTGAAACATGTGGAATGTTTTATCCGACACAACCACACGCATTGCTGAGCAGAAAGTAAATTATATCAGAATCTGGCGACAGCACTCCACCTTGTACATTCTCACGACGGTGCGGTAGAGGTTATATTCAATAGACACTATAAACTCCGCAAACCGATCGTCAAACGCACTTTTCAAATTATATCAGAATTTGCCAAAAAAAAACTTCAATAACTCTCAATCAAGCGCACATTCTTCTTACAAAAGGATGTGTCCCAGGAAGTTCATGTTCTTAAATCCACACAAAAACTATACTACTAGAGACCTAGAGACGACATCATCCATCCATCCATTCAGGATAAGCGTTCTTGTTGGTTTGGATCTTGCCAGTAATTCAAACAATATTCGAGTCCAAATCCCCCCAAAAAAATCCTACGTAAGTCTTTTTGCTGAACTTGAAGAAAAATATTTTTAGTAATACAAAAGTTTGTCATTGTCAGGAAAGAACCCGTTGTTCTTCTCTTCTTGGCAGCATTCAAGCAAAACCGGAACAACGAAAAGAATCCCTAAAGCCAAAGCCGAAAAACCACACAAAGAAAAAATTTTCCGCTTGTGTTTATGCCGATTGCCTGCTTGTTCTATTAGTCTAGCCACAATGTTATTCAATATACACACAACACTAGTATTCCCAACTCGTTCTTCAAGAAAAAGTCAAGTGATATTGCCAAACAGGAAAAACTTACTTTGTGCGTAGCTTTTTAATGCATGTGCACACGCACATCACAAAAGACAAATCAACCATGTGGTCTAGTATGATATGACCAAAGACCGGTGACCACATATGCGTACCACTTTTTTTCTTCTGGCTATATGTCAAAGACAAGACTTGTGCAATAAATCTTTGAACAAATATCTACATTCGTACCTCTAAACCTCTAAAAACGGGGAAAAGACAATGACTGACTTGACTTTACTCAAGTTACCTATAAAGACAGGCATTGCTACTTTATAGCAAGTCAAGCTACTTTTTCGGTTTGTCGACTTTTCTTATTTGGACGTGAGCGAGTTTCTTTAATGACAAAGGGACAATAAAGGAAATGTGCGTATTGTCATGTTGGTTTGGTGTGACTAAAGTAAACCATAATCCTTATTTAATGGAGCACCCCTTGCCAGGAATTTTATATTCTCATCTCTCTTTTCTTCATCTATTGTTAGCGAAAACTAATCGTTTTATTGTAATGGACACTTCACAACAATAGAACAGTAGTATATAAAACTTGTAATCCAAGGAAATCAAGACCCAAGCATGAACACAAGGAGCATAAACTTTCTTATGGGGCTTTTCCCAACAAAAATGTTTTACTGTTCAAGCCAAGTTAGTCAGGCGAACCTATGTACTTGCTCACCTGAGCTTTTGAGCATTCTGTCATTTTCATCTAGAGCTATTTTCCAACAAACATGTGTGTATGCTTTAATTTTTTATGCTGTTTTTTTTTCTAAAAAAAAAACCTTCATTACGAATGTGGCGATGCGTTAAATAGGATTTTCATCGTATCACCCATGTTTACTTTGCAAATTTGCATAATCATTCCGAATTGAAATTGTGTAGGCGAGCAGATGAAAACAACCCAGTAGTCGAGTTGAACAGAAATTTATAGAATTGTAACACGCTAAGTAGTGGTTTATGACACTAATGCTATACTCTAATACTATTATCCTTCCCCTTTAATTTACAACATTGAGACTACTCTCACTCATGGGCAATTTTCATAATGTGAAAGTGAAATGTGCAAAGAGCCAGAAAACAACCAGCTGGGAAAGTGGGACCGAATATTACAGCATTTTTCTGACATAATGATGCAACGATGAAGACATGTGGACAAGAGATTGTAAGGTACACAATAATATGGACATTTTTATTTGCTGAAAGTAAAAGTGAGCGACTAAAAAATTGAAGGCATCACGAAATGTCCACCACTATAATTACTGTTAGATGGCTAAGCATTTTTTTTTTGGAAGAACCAACGTTGCCATCAGTTTTTAAGTAGACATTACACGAGTTCAAATTTTGTTGTCCTGGTCCTCTGTCCTTCCTTCTGTCTAACGAAATGAGCGAATGGAGGTGGAGAAAAGTTCAAGTTTGGTGAAATTACTGAAACATTAACCCTGGCAGCATAACGTACAAGAGCGTGATATACCGAAGTGGAGCATTGCATACCATGTCTGTATTTTTTGCACCACAAAACATAGTGGAAGAGTGAGTATGGAGCATCAAACGACAAGAAAATGACCAGCATATATAGTAGCATGCGAGCAGAAACCATCACACACACAAAAGGTCGTTTTTTGCTTGTAAAAACTGGTCCTTTCTTGCCCATTGTTCTTGTTCATGTGGACATGGGACATTGCATGGCTTCATTAAAAATCAATACAGCCACTTTTTCTAACTCCTTTGCTTTTATTCTCCTCTTTCCAGTAGTGGACATAAAGCAATATAAAATGTTTTTATAACATTCCACTACTATATATACACTCTCTACATTTTATGACCATCATTTATACTCAGTCTCGTTTTTCTGCTGGAAAATATGGCATGACTAATAATTATCGTTAAGTAATTGCCATACGACTACTACAAGACTAAATGTCACTGACCACCACACACTTCCCAAACGACTATTTTGCCTTTCAGTCACTTGTCCAGCTTTTCAATTTCAATCGTTTTAATAGGGAGAACAACGACAGGGTGTAATGCATTAAGTGACTTTTCATACTTTATGGTTCGAGGTGAAGCCATGCCCACTTTGTGTTTTTCATTACAGCTTCACCGAGCGTATTATGAGAACACTAATGACTGAAAAGAACATTTTGATAAGTGAATAATCAAAACTGGTATACTTTTTGTTCAACATTTTTTTTTCAATTGTACAGCCCAATATCATGAAATCGAATATACAAGGCAATCCATTAGAGATTAAGCAATAAAGTGGTGCAATTTGAAAATCAATAGGGGAAATTCATCAACATCCACATAAAAAACCAAGACATAGGAACACCATCAGAGACCAGTCTCCGTGTAATTAATCTAATGTAATGTTACCTGTTTCTCCCACTATTGTCTCTGTAATTACTCTGAAGTCAATGGGATTGACACTGACTAGTTGACAATTTGGACAAAATGTGATGGTGATGCTGTGTCAGTGAAATGGAATGGTCGTTTGGTTGGCGGATCTTGGCTGCCTTTAATTAATGGTCATTTATCTTATGGAGCGGCTGATTTCAACTGGATTACACGTTATATTACGCATTTGCCACTGGACCTCTGCTATTATACCTGCCCTGTCCAGCCTTGTCCATTACTTTCTCATTACATCCGCTGAGCTTAGCCACTAACGCATCACAAATCAAGTGACTTGACTGATGTGGAAAATACAAAAGAGGAAAAGTAATACCAAACGAGCAACCGACGAGCGAACAAAGTGAATTTGAAGGAAAGAAAGACATTTGAGAGAGAGAGAGATGTGGGCTTCACTTAACCAATATTCTGCATTTCCTAACTACCGCACCAACACACGAACCGAATAGAAGTAGGAAAAGGAACAACAAAAACATTCCAGAGAAACACAATCACTTTACTTTAGGTAGGATGTGACGTGATGTGATGACCATGTAGTCGTGATTGAGCTTTTTTTCACGCTATATACAAACTTATCGGGAATAAGAGAATCTAAATGCTTTTCTGCTGTTTCGTGGTCAATATCACATTATTAATCGATCGTGTTCCTTGTAAACATCCGTCACTCATTTTTTTTTACTTGGAAGAAAAAAAACCATTCATAGCACGCACTTTATCAAAGCGGAATGAAACTGAAAATATTGAGGTCTTTTCACAGCAGTCATTGCGTGCATCCCTTCATGATTTTCTCTGGAGCGATCCTATGATGATCATGTTGATCGAATGTTGTTGCATGCGGAGCTATTCCTTCTGGGCATCTTTTTTCCCATTTCTTTGCGTACCTACATATGCATTAAAAGTGTATGACTTGTTTCTTTCTTCCTTGATGTGCTGGAAAAAATTAAGGCGAAAAACAAGTGGAAAAGCATAATGTCAAGTGCAAGCTGATCGCAAAGTAGGTATGTACAGTTTTCCTACTTTTGATATTCATTTGTTGCATCAAACAAAGTCTTTGTAAAGCAGTAATAACAAAATCCATCCGCAGAGCTGTGACAGTTCTTTGGAAACTTCTACTAGCATGCACTTCCAATGAAAAAAATGAGGATTCGTCCAAGTCATTATCCTCATCATTACTTTTCCTTTCCCCATCAACATAATCAGCATGATTATTTAACATTTCGTATCGTCACGCTTTACATCACTTTTTTTTGTTTTTGATTCGCTTGGAATGAAATACCTCTATTACTTCACAAATATTACCATTATTATCCTCAATCACGAATGTGTAATCCAAACAATACAAAACTGTGATTTTGACTCACAAGGAGATAGAAAAAGGCGAACCTGGAGAGTGAAATAGAACGATGATGACGGTGATATGTGATGATGGTAGTCATAATCATCATCATTACGGAGTCAGAAACACCAATCTAGTTCAATTCTGAGGTCCAAGAAAAGATACACTTCTTAGGTGAAGTCTAGTATGAAACAACTCCGTTCCACATGGATTTCTGGATGACTCCTGCATGGATATTCATGCAGGTAACAATGCCATGAGCACATTAATAAACATCATCATCATTCTCATCCGCATCCTATTTCATGCTTCGTGATGTGATGTTAATAAGCAAAGGAATACATAATAATAATGATGCTGATAAAAACAATGAAAAGAAGATTGTGCTGATAGCTTCAACTTCAACAACCCTTTAGCACGATACTGTACACTGTATATATTCATAATATGTAGGTGAATAACAAAGGAGACAGTTATTGTATTACAGTAGACTAGACACCAAAAAAGTTAAATTGTTATTTTCCATGTGATGACAAACAAGTTTAAAAAGAGAGGCAAACATTTCTTGTGTATTCATCCAGAGTTGACGACGTGTGTGACTGGATTTGAATTGTTACTTTGCATGATTCCCTTACTGGAATACGTGATTGTAATTGTAAGCTGCTCGCCACGATACGATATATGGAAGCGTTCATAATGTAAACTCAGCTCCAATATTTCAGGCTTCATTTCCGAAAATGAATCTTTTACATATACACTTTTATTTAGGTGCATACAATAGACTTTTTTTATGCATTTTATAATTATGCATAAGTTTAAGTGATAAGGGTACCACCAGTTTTTGCAAAAAATTGGCGCACCTGCATATATCACATTATTGCAATAAATCTTTTGAGTTGTTTTTGTCTATCAAAATACACACGTGTCAAGCTTACCAATAAAAGTATACGTGCACCTTTATTAGATAAAAATACTATTTTAACAAACTGCGTCACTTTGAGAGCTGCAAGTTGCAACCAGAGTTTTTTGAGTTAGTAACAGGATACATATAGATGCCTATTCAGTTTGGCTTATAGTTTCCTCATGGTGCAGCCCAAGACAAATGTATCCTGCAGCAAAAAACACAACCAGAGAACGGTACATGATGCATAATGCATTACCATACAATCCAGAGCTTGATGATACTATTTTTGCTCTTCTTGCAGTGGAACAAATGCGCCAAAGACAGAGTCACCAGCTTCCTTCCAGCAATAGCAGTGCCAAGAAAGAATGAACAAACAACGAAAAACAAAAATCCAACACCATCTCAGAAAAACTACTTCCATTTCAAGTTGCCAACGTACGCTTACAATACAAACCAGACTATTATATTCTTACTGATAGGCGTGTTCTCTCCTTGCTTCTAATTTTTTGTGCTATTTGTTACACTCATATATTGTCTTTCCTTCTTTTTATTACCTGTTTCTTTTCAACTCAAGTGGGAAATAATGGATATGGATGCAAATGCACGTGAGGATGACAATAAAATAGGATCTGCATGTCAACAGCCTCCCATAATAATAACGACATTCTGCTCTCTTCTCGTCTTGTGCTAACTGTTTATATTAGTCTCTCTCGCGTGCTTTTGCAACTCTTGCATTTTTAACATGGTAAACATGAGCAGGAATAAGCAGCCATTCATGGAACAATCCTTTTATATGCATGCAAAGTATAAACATTGCTTCATATTGTCAACAGTGGTTGTGTAACTTCAAGGAAGTACTGCTGCATTTCAACTATCCTTGGACGACAGGGAGGAGCTGGCTCCGTCATCATGAAAAAGGGAAGGAGTGGGATAATGTAGCACATTCCAAGAAAACTCCACATTTGAAAACTTTGATCCCTCGACAGGAAAGTGATATGCAGTGGGATAACGCGGTAACAGTCGTCACTGAAGGGAGAATCAGCATTGACTGACATGTGTACCTTCAATCTTTTATACAGAAAGGGATCAGAATGCAAAATAATGTAATCATTGAAATGGTTTATACATGCAATAGCAGTATCCATTATTTGAGTTCTGCAGTTTTTCAACGTTGTTCTCATTCCGTCGCTGAGTATATTTTGCACATCTTTTACCTCCTTTCTTTTGAGATAAGTGAGGTAGAAGTAGGATCCAAGCCCTCAGTTTTCTTTCAAGAAAAATACTCCTTGTCAAGATTCCAGAATTGAATCAAGATTCATTTCGCAAAGGGGTCTTTTACGTTTACGTATGAGTTACACTGAAAAGAAGATGAAGAAAAAGGAAACTAGAGCAGTTATGTACATATTATTATATGCATTCTTTCTTACAAAAAGAATAAGCACACGAGAACTTGTTACGTTTTCCTTTTCTCTGACTTGAAAGAATAGACGGACTCTTCGTAGGACAACACAAGTGGTTACATAAAGTAATATCTTGTTATTGTCAGAAGGAGAAATGAGAAAAGTGGGCCATAGAATGCAGCATTTTTTTCAACCCATGTCAAACAAGAACAACGTCCACAGGCCTCATCCGTGCCAAAAACTTGAAGCTTGTTGAGATGAGAAAAGGAGAAAGTTGAAAGTAAAGTGCCCCAGAGATTTTATCTTTCTGATTTTTACTTTCTCTTCATGACTACATACTTCATGTATGCTGTCCCTGTATACACAAGGTATCACATTCGCATTTTTTCTACATGTATTCATTTCCAGTTTACTTTTTAAATGCTGCACATGACTGGCAGTATAATTGATGTAAGGGATAAAATGTATTATATAATTTAGACAACTTAAACTTGTGAATAATTAATAACCTAGCAGAACTTTAAAAAACAAGCATCAGCAAGATTATAAACTTTCTGACAGTGAATATTGCTATTGTCCTGAATTATAAAACTCCCTGAAAAATGATGGATGTCAAATGCAATGAGTTTCTTCACTTAAAGTTTGGGTTATATACCGTTCAAAAAACTACATTAACAGCTGTACAGTTGCTTCTTCCAAAAAACAACACGTTTAAAAATAGCTTACATACTTCATCCACAGCAAATCAGGAGTTGCGCAAAAAGTTGAACATCGATTGGAAAGTGGAGTGGAACAATAGTATAATCGGTTTTTGGGTAGCGATTTATATTCATGCAGTTTCATGAATCCCAGGGATTATATGTTGCTGCTCCACTTCACCATCTGTACAGTGGAAAACCAATATACTCGTACAATAACCTACCACATTAGGCTCAGTCCACAGCCTCAGAGTAGTCAGTCTCCGATCTGTCTTTGTGACCAAAGTAGATCAAGAATCAAGGGAACAATATACCAATAAAAAGTTGCGACTACTACGCATACGTTTCACAAAAAAACTACAAATGTACTGTGTACTTCATGCCAGTTAACCAGTTTTTCTTTTGCTTGTCTCTTATTGACTTCTGTTTGAACCATCTGCTTTCTCCGACGCTTGAGGGTAATTTTGTGATGACGATCGAATACAAAAGAATACAGTACCAAACCAACCAAGATTTTCTCTGTAACTTTCCTCCTTTTTTCGTTTGAATATACATTATAAAGCAAATCAGGATCGGCAAAATGGGAAAGTTGACTCTGTAAGACAAGATGTTGAGCAAGAGCAAATCGAAAACGAAGTGTTTTCTCCAAACTTTTCTCTTTTTCCCAGCTACTTTCTTTTAATCTGTATATATGCTTAACCAATACAAAAAAAAAGTTTCGTATTTGGTAACCAGATACATACGTTTCATTGATGACATGGCTCACTAAGCCTTTTCTTCTATTTAACTTTCTTCTTCTTTTTGAGTGCTGCTCACCTTCAGGCAGCATAGGATAATACAGTAATGAAGACAAGGAGAGATGGGAGAAATGGTAAACTACACCATGCGTGTGAGTGAATGGTAGCAACTTGCGACAAAAAAGTCAATTTGAATTCCCTTGCTCAGATTTGTTTTTTTATTTTTTTGACATACATTTGTATGTTATTGGCTTCATTTCTCACTTCTAAACAGAATAATAAAAACTTTGGAGTAGTGGACACCAAGAAAGCCTGTACATTCAATCCTCTTTACTGTTTTCATCAAAGTACGTTTTTATGCCTATTTACGTAGGTAGTAGGTAGATGTTTGCGTAAAAGCTGTGTTGCTTGCTACTCTGTTGAACTCAACTAGTTGGCTAAGTTGTGTACCTTTTAAAGTTCAGGATATGCATATGTAGAAGGAGCAAACGTATATTACAAAGTTTGGTTGGAGCTACTTTTGGACTTTTTCCGTTCCACTCGAAGAAATTCCAATGCTGCACTGCAATCTGCAGTGCACAGTAATACACCCCTTTCACTAGCTAGTCGAGTCGAAACCTCCTTTCGTCAAAACTTTTTTTTTATCTAGCTAGACGCAATGGGAAAGACAAAGATTGCAGTCTATACTGTAGTGTCTCTCTCATGGATGTTCTTATATTATAGTGCTTTCCAAGATATATTATTAGGCAAGTATTTGAGCAACTTTTTGGGTAAATATGGTATAGAAAGTTGAAAAATGGACCACCACCGCACGTGAAAAAAGTAGAGAGCGAGAAAGCAATTCTGGTTGGAGCATCTCTTCATTTTCTTTTTACATCGGGAACATATGTAGAGAAAAAAAAACAAAGACAATAAAGAATCACAGAATTTTTCATATCCGGTGACTACGTACGTTAACTCGTACTTGTATCTAGTGCGGTAAAAGTACCTCTGCTTGTTTTTGTAATATATAATTTTTACTTTCTCCAAAAGAAGCAGTAGTGGTCGTGGAAGCAGCATGGTTTCTCTCCATATGCCACTTACCACACCACCCACCTAAATAGAAACTAAACTAGATGGTGAAAGTAAACGAGGAAAAGTTGTCCAAACGTGGGTACCACATATGGAGATTGCGGAAGTAAATGCATATATTACCAAATTACTTTCACTTACTTTTACTCAACAACTCAGCTCTCTGTCTTCTACGCATGGAGAAAGGTAGCAAAAATAGAGGTAGACGTTCGCTGATTTTAAACAATATGTCCCCGTCCAAAAACAATATTATTGCATTTTAGACATAACGGGATAAAAACTTTTTCATTTAGTTACACGTGTGTTTTCCTTTCATCGATGCCTAAGCAAAGATGAGAAAGTTATAAAAGAATGTTGTGCTGTGCCCACGCGTATTAAAATTAATGCCGTGTCCTTTTAATGATAAAAATACAAGAAACACCAAAGAAATAAAACCATGCTGGCACTCTAATGCAATTTTAGAAACACAATAACTGAAAGATTACGGTACAGGATTAAATTTGAGATATATTATTATGAAATCTTACCTTTTTTGAGATTTCCGAACTTTCCTTAGCAAAACTCCAAAAAGATGGACAAACGACGGTAGTGGTCGGAAGATATTTTAGTTTTAGTAATAGTATTTTGAAGTAGCACTTTGCACAATTTAGTTTTAACTTTAACTTCTACAGAACCCGTCAAATAGAAACTAGTCTTCTATATCGCCGACAAGTTCAAGTTTTCATTTTCACACTAATTTGGTTGTAATAAATGGAATACTCTTAACTTTAAAGAAAAATTTCAAGTACAAACTACCCGTTTTCTTACAATCTTCAAGACACTTTTCACTGGAAGTAGCATAATATCCGTTCAATACTCCAGTTTATTTCCAGTTCAGTTGCCTTCCCTTTGGTTATTCCTCTCTTCACAAGATATTCCAATCCAAATCCAAGTTGAATTTCTTTTTTCGTTGATGTTCTCCTCCACATTCACTCCACTTCAAGCTTGGGCAGGAGACAGTTGGAAAAAATTTTCTGGTTGAGTGACTTGACTTCAGTGAGGACTTGCCTATGTATATATTATTATAGTCAAGAACTGTCAATATGAATAAAGATTGGGTTTAATATCAAAAGAAGAATGCACAAGGATTATAGTTTTCCTTGAGAGTTGATGGTGGTAGTGGCACACTCCTTCCGTATTTTTTGTGTCTGATAAAAGTCTCATGTGTTCCTACTACTCTTCTCTGGAGCCTCTGTAATAGCTTTCACTCTTTTTTCTCTGTTGAAGAACGACACGACAAGAGCCAAGTCAGATACCAATGAAAAAATCCCAGGAGAAAAGTGACTGGCTCACTACGACTACGACTCACACCGCAGCGCAAGAAACGGTACCAACAAAAAAGCGTGTGCTTTTCTCTTCCTTTTCCAGAGATATTTTCTTAAGAGGAAAAGAAACAAGTTGGAAGTCGAGTTGAGTTGAGTCTTTTTTGTAGATTTCCTTTTTTGGCCGAGAGGAAAAAGGAGTACAATTTTCAGAGTTTATTTTTGTCGCTCCTTTCCTGTTTGCCTTGCCGTGGCGTAGCACACTCAGATTGACGACGGAAAAGGACGTTTTGGATTGTCGATTGCTCACTTTTCACGCCGCGCCGCGTGTGCTCTGCGTGCGGATGACGATGACGACGCTGATGATGATGAGTGTAATAACGGTAATATCAAACTTCTTCCGTTTCCCCTTCACTTGCTATCCTATTAACAATTTTCTTTTAGTTTAGTGTGGCTGAGATGATAAAAGCTGACGATGAAATTTATGCATAGCCCTTTTCTTCACACTTTTGACTCCTTTCAAGCCGTCAAGTCAATGTCAGTCAAATCCAGGAGGGCTCCACATACATCGACGAGACTCCAGCAGAGAGAAACGGTAGCAATAAAAATGGTGTGGTTATGCTGACTTGGCGATTTTTTTCCGTGTGATAAAGAAGGTAATAAAAATTTTACCTATATTTTCCCACACAGGATTTCATCCTCTTGGGAAATAACGGGATGGGCAAGTAATTTCCATAATTTGGTCGATGACACACACTTCTTTAACTTTGTTCTTGAAAGAGTATAAATTTCACACTTTTGTTGGCCTCCTTCCACACAAAATTAGTGTCAAATACAGTGGTTTGAGTGGAGAAAAGGAGATATCATATATTTCTTGGTACTAATGATGATAGGATCATGATAAGTAGGGAGTTCACAGAAACTCCAAAGAATTCTCACAGTGTTCACAGAATAACATGATAGTAATCACCATTTAAGAAGCTTTCTCCGCAAAAACTTTGCAAGGTAGGTACTCCCATTATCATCATCGACAGACTGTCGTCTTGATGTTCATCTCGTCTTTTTTAATGGCTGTCGCCGTATTATTGTCGTATAGAGTGTTATTCACCTTTATTCTCTCGTCAATTACTTGCCAATAATTTGCAGTAGTGGGTCAGCTTCAAATTGATCGTCTTGTCGTCTTCTCCTCTCTTAATCCATAGCAGCTTAATAGTTGTAATTATCTTTCGGATAGATATATACCCGTTCTCGTCTCATTTAAAATAGCAACCTGTAAAAATGCAGAAAGCTTTTTTAAAGAGTTATTTTCAAAGGAGAGTCAAGTCAGTTACCATCAATATCATCATTAAAATAGGCATAAATCCGGCTCAACCAGTTTCATGATTATTAAGACATGTTAAAAATATCATGATCTGAAGGTATCAGCTAATTCATCCATTCTGATCTGATCAACAATGATCTTTTATGTCGATCACGATCTTGGTTTATACTGTGTTGAAGTTTTGGTATGTAAAGTCCATTTTAGTCCTGAGAAAATATTTGTAGAACAACGTGACATGAAATGGTTTGCAATTGCAATGTTGCAAATCTCTCAACAATATGTTCCACTTGTGCTGACGTGTAAAACTACGAGTAAACGACTCTAATGAGCTGTCACCAAAAAAATTCCACTTAGTTAAAACAAGTGACAGATTTTTATCTGAAATGTGTATGGTACTCACTTCATTTCATAAAACAAGTTTTATGTGAAAAATGAGAAGAAATGGAGTGAGCAAAGGTGGGAATGGGATCCATGAACGAAACGAAATGACACGGTCCTGCAACTGTAACTTGATACAATATGATATTATATGGTGCTTCACCCAAAAAAAACCCTTCCTCATTCTGGTTGAAATCCGATAATGTGACACTTTTTTTATATCCTTGCATAAATTAACAAGAAAAGAGTCTTTTTATATTTTGCACTCTGTCACAAGGAATGCCTAAATTTTCTCTGGTTCATTGTTATTACTCGCCTGCCACAATATGCATAATAATATAAAGATGGGCTGTCAACGGACTCGTAAAAATGGCAATCATCCGTCCACATTATGCCACGTACATGTCTGTTGTAAAAAATACCACCACTACCACCAAACAAATGTTGCCACAAAAGGTTTTGGCTCTTGTGAAAACGTATTCTGCGAAGAATTTCATGGTTTTCGTTGGAAAAAAGCTACCACAAACACAGTTGTAAAATCCTGTTTATGGGAAAAAATTTACATGTTTTAAAACGGACTTGACTTGACTTTGGCTCTTTCTCAAAGACTCCTCTTTTGTAATGTAATCTTTTGGATGATATATAACATCTCGATAGCTATCTCTTAAAAAGCCGTATATTCATCTTGTCTCTTGTCTTGTCCTTTTTGCATCATCATTCAACATTTCTTCTTTCATGGTGATATGTCATGTCTACTTAAAAATGATCTGCTTTGGCTACGCTTCCACATTATGTCTATTCTGGATATCTTGTATATAGGTACATATGTAATGCAGTGGTATCATGTAAGTAAGCAAAAAATCTTGGAGCGGCCAACTTGCAATCCTTTAAGCCATATAGCAGCCCAAGAAAACCTTACTTACATAACACCAATGATACCTAGTATGTTATGTTACGTCTTGTCAACTTTTTTATCTCTGGTGCGGATCACATACTATTGCATTGCCTGCTGTTATTTTTATTTCCCAAGAAAAACAAACAAGAATTATGGAATAGAGTCACATCTTGTACTTTTTCACTACAGTGTTTGTTCACGTTGTAACAAGTATATTCACCCATTGCAATTGTCACTTTAACTCCAAACTGGGCGAATTTTCCCATGAACATATATCTCATATTCTGTATAATATTATTATGCATGTAATGTAAAAGCAAACAAGCTCTATAAGTAAAAGTGGGCGAGGCATGGCATATTCCTAGAAAATTGAATGAGATGATGATGAGTGTCTTAACTAAAGCCAAAAGTGCTTGGGTACACACACACAAACAGAGTTACGAAGCAGGGGAGTCAAGTGTAAAGTGTGTTTTCTTTTGCAATCTTTCGCACAAACTTACACAGACAGACGCTCTTTGTGTTCTTCCTGTTTCAACTTCTCCGGTCAACTCAAAACCTCAAGTCAAGTCATTTCATAACACAATGAATCATCATAAGATAAAGAAACACATAACATTAAGTTCTTATAAAGAGTGGCCGGCCGGCATGTTTTTTGGTTCTCTGTTTTTTTGGCTCAATGTTTTTGTGTACATACTTCTCCCTCCATGCATTGCATATTTAATCGCTATTGTTATGTTTTGTCTAATGTTTTTTTCTCAGTTTTTCTGTTAGGATATGAGGAGAGTGAGAAAAGTTGCATTTCCACAAGAATGAGTAAGAGATGGAGGAAACAGCACATTATTACTACAGATATTACACATAAAAAGGCATAGTCACGTCAAGTCAAGTCATGACTATGACCTTTTTCGTACAAAATGTTGGCAGTTTCTGCTTCTGATTTGACCGCTGTGCTGTTATGATCCTTGCTCTATCAGTCAGTATGATTCATAAAAAATGTAAAGATTTTTATACTCTTTTAAATTCTCTCCCATCCATCATGAAGATACATATATTAAAATACATAGTAAAAATGATTGGGGTTGAGTTTTTCAAATATTTTGCACCAAAGACTCATCCAAGGGTCAGCAGCAAACAACTCGCTTATCTCTTTCATTTTTTGTTAAAAAAGTTTACATGTCTTCGTCATCAATGTTTTGTTGGGGTATCAAGTCAACTCCTCAACTAGGGTGGCTTAGGATTGTGAAATATTTTCATTGAGTATTATATGAATATTTTAAACGAGGTGTATGTACATGTACACTGTTATCAGTTCAAGTTTTTATGGCATAATATAACTAACAGTGTTGTTTAGGGATATGATTTTAATTTCAAGAAGAAGTTTAAATGAAATCGTTATTGGCCTCTGCAAAATAATGTTATTATTTCAAACGGATTATAACATCATTTGATATCTGCAGAGTGGAAGAAAGAAGTAGAAAAGTAACACGTCACGTAACATCAAAACCCAAAACGACCAACAAGCTGATGTTTTTACTTCGTGACTGACTACCACTGTGAAATGAAACCAAACCAGGATGAATCGATTTTTTTTCTTGCAGAGAGTACTATTTTTTGTTTTTTTTAAGTTGGAGAATCATGACTACATGACTTTCTTTCATTTTTCACAAACAGTAAATTTCTGACACTAACTGCATTTGACTTTTTAATGTGTACGTGAGATAGTCAAATGTGAAGGTTTAAAAATACCAAGGGAAAACCGGTAAACCAAAAGCTGCTTTGCAAAAGTTTCATCATAACTCATTTTTCTTGTTTATTCATATTCCCTTCCGGATACCTTCACCTCATTCATTTCATGTTTTATCCTACTGCTGAAGGGCATCATTTTCTCGGAGATTTTTCAAGAGAAAGATATTCAGCAGGGGATTAGGATTGTAGAACGTGAGACAATTCAAAATGCAATTGTCACAAAGTTAACATGGAACTTTCTAGTTTTTTTTACGGCACGAGGAAAATAAGCAAAGCAACTCGACTTGACTTGATATTCGAGATAATCTGGTTATTATATAGAGTCCTTAACAGAAACGTGTGCGCCTTCATTTCTCTCTGTTACATAACTGTCAAATAAATGGGTTCATCATACAAAAATAATGATGTGATAATGACTTTTTTTCCTGTGAAGATAAACATAGAAATATACATGGGTAAAAATGAATGTTGCTTTCTTGATTCCATTTCCCTGAAAAGGCATTAGTATAAATGTAGACAGAAGACAAGGACAAGTTAAGTTACAAAACAATAATAAAAACAAAGAAAAAGCAAACAACATGAAATGGAGAAGCTTGTCTGAATGACTAGTTTCTGTTTCATCTACCAAGTATTCTTGGGTACTTTACGAGCATTTAACATTGGACATTATACGAGACCTTAATCATCAAACAAACAAACGTCATGCACATGGTTCTCAGACTGAAGGAAAATAATATATTTGGATGGCTGGTGGGTTCACAAGGGATATATTTGTCTGTCATTTTGGAATCACAACATTACAAATTGGAAAGACAAAAAGGAAGCAGAGGCGTGTGTGCATGCAATCTTCATGCTCATCTGCTACAAACTACATAGTTTCTAAACCAGCAAATCGTATTTGTTCCTCAGAGTTTGCTGATTGTGAAAGGTCTGAAAATGAACTCATCAACAAGGAAAATGAGTCACTAGCTCCGAGGGAGCGACAGTGAGAGAAAGAGTGGAGGAGGAATATGTATGAAGGTACATCACCCTCCGAAGTGGAGTGGAGTCACATAGGGACATATCACTTTTCTTGACTTTTTTGGCAGGGTTTATGGCTGGTACCGCTGTGCCTTTTTGCTGGTGATGACGACGAGTCCCTACTCACATTACACAATAAAAACATTTTCGTGAAAATGAACATTCACAACATACAAAGAAAAGTAGACCTACCCCATGTTACACATCTAAATGTGCAAATGTACATACATAGATAATCCATTCCATATTATAGAAAATGACTAAACAACAAAAAAAAAAGAAGTCTGGATCTGGATAGAATGGCAACGTGTTATACTGAGAATTGTCAAGAGTTAGAGATAGCAGCAGATTGCTGTGATGCCCCGTCCTTTTCCCTAGTCTACTCCACTTCTCTCTCTCCCAAATGCACTTGTACCTTAAACCTAAAGACCAACTTAGCAAATGATATGACATCAACATCTGTGCTACATATTTTTTGCTACTAGTTCTTCCCTCTCCTGTAGCTACCATGCCGCGTCGTGCCGTATGGCATCATGCGCTACACTTACACATTTCTGCATTTTTTCAGTTCCATTTCTGTTCTCTTTGTGTGTGCTGCCTATCAAGATGAGTTGTGTGAGGAGATGATGACAAGGTTTCGTCAAAAGACAAGCTAAAAGTAACTTACTTTTCCCTCTGAAATGATGTTACATTTTGGGTGATGATGGGGATATGACAAGAGCATGTATCGTGGACGTGCCTCCCATGACCGTGTAACATCTGGGCTTAGAGAAGCCATCAGTATCACCTTCAAAGCTATTGGAACTGTATCCAAAGGTAGCAGCAATTCAAATAATGGCTTACATGTATACATATTTTTGCATACCGAATAAACCTGAATTTGTTGATTCCAATCAAGAGAAAAAGGTCCATTTGGATCATACATTAAATTACCAACGTGGTTGACCATCCATATATTAATGTACAAAGCGAATGTATCTCTCTGCGTGGTTTTGGAAAATTTACCACGCATTTGGGATTAGTAGGGTTCATTTTTCGCCAGCTTCTGCATAAGTATATGTGGCATTGAGGTTAGGAGTCCGAACTGACACAGGATGTGTCATGGGTTCGAACCTTGGTGGGAGCAACATTCTTTTTGCTCCTTTTTTCGAAGTTGTTTTTGCTGGGCAATAGTGTTGGTTGGTTTGTTATGTTTCTTTTACTAATTATAAATTTAGTTTGAGCTATAATTTTTTTTACAAAAATTGGAAATGCACATTATCAACTCCCGTGATCAGTATGTAAGTGAGAGTTGATACATAATGCCATAATGATTATGGATCTCACAGATTGCACTGCAGAGCACTGTATTGAGAGTTGATCGATTTCAAACTAATGACAATAATACATACAATACACCCTAGGTAAAGGAGGTAAAATGCCCTAAATTTCAACAGTGTATGTCCTGATCAGTTAATTACAGTTAAGTGTGTTTGATTAAAAGTAAAAGAGTTGGATTAGAATGAGAGTGGTGGATAAAACGAGGAGTACTTAAGTAGGGCTGTAGTAAATCATGTAAATTTACTTTTTAAAGCCTGAGTGCTATCTCAGACTCACATGCAGGTTGTAAACGACAACATAACTACA
>LJIJ01001066.1:0-58649 GCA_001718145.1 Orchesella cincta
AAAAAGAGAGAGATTATTTGTCATTTGATTTGGAATATGGTCGCTGACGCATAAATAATATAATGTGAGGTGATCATTATTCTGCTGATTCCGATTTCACACTCCGACATTCCATGCTTCTCAAATAACATGTTTCGTTTTCAATCAATATTTTGTGAATGACGCAAGGAAAAGAACAACGTGTACCGGATGTCACACGATGAACATCCTCCAGTTTATGTCAAGCCGAGAAAGACCAAACAAGCAACTGTCCGAGTCAGTTCCAAAGCAGCCATTTTAAATTCGAATATCATTTCATCACTTGTAAGTCTTTTTTGATACCATTTTTATTAGTTTTTGATATTATTTATTACTTGATCAGATGAAAGTGTCAGCATTAATGTAACTGAGTTTTTATATTCAATTTTTGCAGAATTATCAAAATGCCCAAAATAAAGAAAGGAAAGATCCTGAAAATCCCAGTTCCCGGATTGGAACTTGCTATCGAGACGGGCTTGAGTTGTATTCCCGATCACCAATAACATCACCAGGATGAGTGGAGTGCCAAACAAAGCTATTCTGATGGTCGCTTTCGTTGCCAGCCTCTTTTCTGGCTGTCGTTTTCTATCTTGGTAGTTGCGGGCTCAAGGTTTTTCTACGCTGGCTTCGAATCTGAAAAGGGTATTTGTTTCTTTTCAACAGACCAAGAATAAAGTTGCAGTTTTAAGCAAATAACCCTCACAATTCAAGTTAAAAATATGTATCATTATGCAGTAATAGTAGGTTATTTGTGGACTGTGTCATTAATGAATACGTGACTCCTATTAAATTATTTGACCTCTGACCTAGTTCCGTGACATTACTACTACCCCCTCATCCCCATGATCCTGAAGCAAGGATCGGAACAAACAGAAATTGAAAAACTCAAACGGTTTTGAAGTTATCGCACCCACTCATGCTACATTCAGGAGTTTTAAATATGTAGCCAAAGGAGCATACTAACTGTGTAAAAATAAATCATAACATTTTAAATATGATACATCTTTACATATATTGGTCTCACCGACTGATTTTTGGTGTGTAAACACAAAGACATAGAACGTACTGGGCATCATTAAAGCGTTGCTACATCTTGATCTCTTGTAAAAATGCACAAAATCTCTCTCTGTCATCATCTCCAAATCCGTCCTTCTTGAACTACTACACAAGCCATCGTTAGCTATACAAACGAAGAGGTCGAAGAAGCGAGAAGCTCGTTTCAGTAGTAACTCTGCACTGTAGCTGCGTGGCAACAGGATTATTATGGAACACGTCAGGCTATTAGTTTTGCATGGGATAAAGTAAAAAGCAGCGTGTATTTTGCTCAAGTTCTGTTCGTTGGACTCGGTTCGTCCAAGGCCACATTGGACATATGTCACACTGATCGCGAGTTTAAAAAAAGCATGGACGAGAGAGCAGTTTCAGCGAGCCGATTCTCAACATAGTCCATTCTCATAGCATAAAAATGTAATCATACATCTATACGAATGCATGGGATTTTAAATATAATAGATGGGTGTCCTGAGTGTAGCCGGGGGTTTTGTGACAATTTTATTTTTTGTAACCAATAACACTACCCAATTGCCAATTATTCGATGTAATAAATCAAAATAATTAATTGCAATTTTGTACTTGACCTTTTTCTTCTTTGAAATCATCCCATGAGTCAAGTCTCTAGATTCCTTAGAACTCGAGTCATACAACAGGCAATTATTGGCAATTTTTTTCCAAAATCATCAACAGTTTAATACGTCATCAAGCATTTTCCGATTTTCACGCTGAAGAAGGTGACCTGAGGATGCTCCACCAACTAACAACGATTTGGAACAACAAAGCACAAATTATTCGCAACCATCGAAGGTAGACCTTAGGTCTGGTATCTTTGTTTTGTATGCAGGTGCCCACTCCAATGATCAGAGTGCTTTCCCCTACGTCCTAGTTTATTCTCGAGCTTCCCCGTAGTTATAAAACGAATGAACAACATCTCACACACAATTTCCTTATCCACTTGTATCATGAGTGATGCAATGAAAGTAGTGAATATGAGTAAAATGGAACAACGCCTTGATTACTTGCCTACACTCAGCTTATTCCCATTCTAATTCACTTCGAATCATCATCTCACAATAAGTTGGAGTTAAAACAGAGCTCAGTCAAAATCAGGTATAAATGGACAACGCTCTAACACAAGCTATTTCGAGACAATAGAAATGGATTTACTTCAAAACATTCATCATGGACAGTTACTGAAATAGTAATGGATATTTGAAGGGTTCGGGTACCTAAGAACTTTCGAACACTACGTGACCTTAACATGGGACAGTATAGTAAATCATACCCATGGGAAGAAACCCTCATTACAATATAAATCCTTACCAAACCACATCGGATCCATTAACCATTATTGGGTAGCCCTTTAACTCTGAAATTTTCCCCTTAATACTTTGTTTACACAAATACACATTCGCGGATTGCATTTAAAATAACACACTCTGTTATCAACATATTCCAATAAACTTTATCGCCTCTACTAATAGCAGCATACTAATCTTCGTAAGATTTAACCTCCTAACGAAATAAGTTAAGCAATTTGTTTTGAAGTCGATCTAATTAAAACTATTAATTGTTGAGCTCCAAATTACATCTTCCGACTTCCGTTTAAGTCCAGCTGGAATGAGGACCTTCCAATTCCAAATTTTGTAATGTAAATAATACAGAAACAAAGGATGGATGCTAGATACACCTCATCGTCAATCTTCAAAGATCCTAAATAACACCGCAGTCAACCACATAACCAAGCTTATGCAAATACAGGTTTCCATGGGGGGCACCTAGTTATTGCATCTAACTGTGAGAAAATATATATGGTCGCATCGACGTACTACTATGATAACATTATACCAATGTACCTCGAATTTAATTTGTTTGCGAGACATTACGTTAGGGAACACACCCGTGATTTCGCAGTGAAACATGGCAGTATTATCTTCTTCCATTTCTCATACCTGTTAGCGTTGTACTTAGTAACTAACTAAACTTTATCCGCAGAATTACCTAATTAAAAGGCTATAATCTTTTTTTGCAGAGATGAACCCCTTGATTAACTTTGAGAAAGTAAAAAAGAAATTCCTTGCAGTGTGGAAACTGTGGCTATAATAGAATAAAACGACGGTTTACACATTTATGGATGGGAACTATGGAACGAACCAACTGTATGTGATTTCAGAATATTTGTTTTCATCACTTATTGGGATAAATGAAAAAAGAAGTGATCGAGCTAAGGTGGACTACATTGCCTACTTAGCTGCCCATAACAGACAAAGTATTGTGTTAAATTACACCGGTGCATTTTCTTTTTGCAAGGTGGTTAATTTTTTATCAGCGAGCCTGCCAAACACTATTTCTCAAGTCACGTACGATGAATATATTGATTATTTTCTACTGAGTAGTTCAAATATATTGCACATATTTCATCAAACATATTTTGGTTACTGTTTCTGGTCCAAAAAATATTCCTAAGATTAGTTACTTCTTAATGTAAATTTTAAATTAAATTCTATTTTCAAATACTAGGTATATTTATACAAAGTATGAAAATATTTAAAGAATAACGAGGCAGCAAGGTCTTCTATGGAGAATGCTGGGTTCACTATGCCCACAACTTATAGATTTACGTGTAATAACTTTATTACCTAACCATATGCTAATATTACGGAATATAATCTAGATAAGTAAGCCGGTTGCTTAGCTTTGATGAAGTGCATCCTCCAGCGTCACTAATCGATGTCCATTAATCGGTAAGTTGATTTCATTTGAAACTGCAAATATTTAATGAAACATAGTCACGGAAATGTTTAAAAGGATGTAAATTAAACCCTACAGATTGTATTTGTATATTATTTAATACTAAAACGTTCTAACTTAAAGGGTATATGTTATGTCTTGGCACCTGTATTTTGAGTGACCATTTTAAAAATACGTCATCGCATGACTCACGCTAAGATGTGTAGATCAAAAACTTTTTGTCTTTAAACGATAACTTTTATAAAAGGAATAAATTTCAGTTACTGACAGATTGGTCGTCTTTTTGGTACTACAGGATACACTATTTGCGTAAATCAAAGTAAAACTATCACAAAATGTACACCAGTCATAAGCCAGTTTGGTTTAAAAAATAATATTACGATGGTAACTATATTTGTTCTAATTTAACAAATGGAATAAAAATGATGATGAATCAAATTCACTTCGTCTATTAACGTACCGACAGTTTGCTAAAAGGACCGAGATTATAAGTATTTGCATCATGTACACCTAATTGTATTTTTCTTGCATCTCTGGTTAATTTATTGTCATGCTGAGACACTGCGATTACTATCATCATCATCGCATTGAATCTTTATCTTATCATCGTAAAAGTAAGAAAGAAAAAAGTTTTCACGTACGATAAATGCAGCAAAAGAGTAGTAAGGGTTAGCAGGTGGACGAGTGGCTGACAAACTGTTGCTGATCTCCCTTTTTCTGTTGGCTCCGGTGCGGGTTAGTTTTAGCTGTAAATGTAATTGAAGTGAGAAAACGGTCAACATTTTATTTTAATTGCGTTCTGCAACACTATCAGATTAGAATTGGATGTTCACTCTATGACTATCTAATACAAACTACTACGCTTTCAATTTTAAATAATTACACGTTTAAAGACATATAAACCAACAAAATGTTTGTTTTCCATTTTCTGGTTTTATGCCGTAATTTGTTTGCATTTATAATCAACGGAATATTGAAAATTATGCTGCCGCCTCTATGGTTTACAAAGAGGTTGTATCTGATTAAATCGATGATTCATTATCATTTGTTTGGATGGAAGAAAGTGACTCAAGGCGCTGTTATAAACATGTATATTGATACATTAAAGATGTTTGAATTTACAATGTAACGTGCTTCCTACAGCGCAGAGCAATAAAAAGCAGAAAAGCAAACACAACCACACTTTTCAATGCACAAACATATCTCTACATCGCGGTAGTCTATTCTAAAATATTTTGTGAAGTTAGTCAGACTTCAGATATTTTGTATTATCAAATACTCGAACTACTTCAGTTTCCGAACTAACTGTTACTATTTCAGAAGGTCAAACTTTTTGCACACTTGAAGATCATAGGCGTATTGCTATACATTTTACCGACGTTTTTTAAAATTAATATATAAAATCAGAACTCTTGCCGGATTTCAAGCCTTTTATTCTGAAAAATATGGGTGTCTGACGTTAAAAGTTTGTAGAAAATCATCAAGCTAAGTCTTAAACAAACTATATCACTGCTAAAGGAATTTATCCTTATTCCTATTTTCAATTGGTGCTATTCCCGCTGGAAAATAGTAGCTAACTAACTTTTCAGTGCATAATATTAACCTACAAGAAACGTAGGCGTTGTGTGACAAAACTAATTCAATGGATTTATGAGTGAGAACAATTTAAAATTGAGGAATCGCCAACATTACCGTGCACGGTAGTTGATTTCCATTCTTCTTATCAGTTTCCATGATGTGGAAATATAATGGATGGGATGCGTTGAATCTTATGCATGACAATCTGCCCTTGCACACGTTTGCGGAAGCCCTAATATAAAAACATTTATAAATATGACTGATTTGTGATGATAACTTATATCAGGCAACATTTTTATTAAACTGCAAGTCCGCCGTTCAAGAATCAGTAATATTTTTGAAACGTTTTTAGTATTAGGATAATACGTACCATAAGATAAGATAACACGAGTAAGCCGTTGCTTCAAATATTTTCAGCATCCTCTGGCTTTAGTAAAAGTGGTTGCTAAAAACGTACAAAAAACGAGATGACATTACTTATTTTTTCACAATGGCACAGCATCAGAAACATCAATACTTCAACAGTTATTACAATCATAATTCATGTGTCTAAGACCTGATATATTTAAGTCTTTCAACTGACCATCTGATATACTGAATTTTGGGCAAATTATAATCGAGTTATACAAAAGTACCTTTGCATCAGTTTTTATGATGATCCTAATTCGTTAAAATGTATTATCGGTTTCTGACGGAAATTATCTAATTCAGCTCCAACAGAAGCAATATTGTAGATGACAATAATTGGTAATTGATATGAAAGTTGAGTTGGAACAAACATCTTTAAATTTATCCTGTTTTTAGTGTTACGTACGTAATTCTAAATGCTGATATTCGGCATCAGAAATTCTTGAAAACTGTAGCGAGTTCGACTATTATTACACGAATTCAATAACTTCTTTCACCACTGCTTTATTTGTCTACATTTAGTTACCTTCAAGTCGTGAGCCAGAGAAAAAGGATCGAAACGGAACAAAAAGAACCCTTTTTGTTCCGTTTCGATCCAAGTTTTGTACTCTACTTGACTGGCGAAAGGAAGTTACAGAGAACATCTGTAAAGGAATAATGTGAAAAACTAGTTTGTTGGTTTACAAATCCAGTAGCGTAGCAAGTTTTGGTCCGGCCTGGACCAAGCCTATTTTTACGTACTAAACATTGCAACTTTTTAATACTTTTAGGCTTTAAATATGGACTTTTTCTAGCCCTTAAAAAAATTTGATTGAAATTGAAGGCAATATTGACACGAAATGAGTCAAAATTGTATAAAGATTTAATATTCCACTCAAATATTCAGCGCTTTTAAGTATTTTGACCAGTTTCAGTGGTACGGCCTGGACCAAGGGATCCCTCTGGGACCCCCGTTGCTACGCTACTGCACAAATCACAAACATGTTTTTGGTTCGCAAATCAATGAAAACATGAATCGTTCCAAAATATATCAACTGTCAATATTCAAACGGTTTGTACTTGAATCGACATTGTACACGTATTGGTCTAAAAAATATTTTTTTTAAACAAACATATGTTAATTTTTTCATTAGTCCAAAGACAAAAGGAGCACGCAGTTATAGAATAAAGTATTTTTAAATAAACAATTACGGGTGAAGTTTCTCGGTTGGTAATTTCATACAAAACACTACACCAGGATTACGAATAAAAATGAACTTTCTTCTCTTTTATTGTGATTTTGCTTGTTACAGGAAAAAATGTGTTTAAATGTGTATCTTTCCGAAAACGCAGAATTTTATTAACTAAAAGTATAATTTTGACTCAAGTCAGATCTCTCTGGGCGTTATCAGGATCTGGTCTACTCGATCTTGTGAACACGATGCGACATAAAGCTGCATTTCTGCATGCTGAAATCAGTGCATTCACTCTGGATATATATAACTTGTAAAATACAACGTAACAGAGATAGGCAAATGTGCAAGAAACTCCCCTCATCTTCCACCTTCCTCCTCATCAACCTCATTGTGAAACAAAGTATCATTCTGGAATATACAGAACATTAGCGTGATACTCATTTACCATGTAATTCCTTCTACATGTTTTTGCTTCAATTCGTTTCTTATGTGGGATGCTGATGAGATGCTTTCATGTACCCATTATATGAAGACGTAGTAGCCCCACACAATCTGTTTTAATCACTTGTTGAAGTACACACCGCACATGATGTGAGGTAGAATCGAAGCAATCTTCTCAAAACTCTACAAGTGCAAGTACACGCAAATGTGGTAGAAAGTTTCTTTCAACTCGAAAATAAGATTTGCTATCACAATACCATATATTACACTACCAGAGCCTACATATTTCTGATCACACAACATGTATCAGAGTGCACAGCAATCTACTTTTGTTTTGAGATGATACTCAGTCCAATCATTTCGGTAGTAATGCTTTCTTCATACCAAATTTCAATGGATCCAACATCAAGAGACGCACAGATGAGCATTGCTTTTCTATCAATGCTGAGAACTGTTCTGGGTTTACATAAAAAAAGCACGTTCAAATCAGTCCGGCTTTATTAACCAGTCATAATGACAATAATGAGCTACCCTGAAGATAACAGCTTACGGCATACTTAATTTTGTAACAAGGAATTTGATGCAAAGAAAAAAATTAGTCAATACTTACGGATGCCTAGATATTTTCGTTCACTACGGAAATGAGTGCCGAAAATAAAATCTTCCTTCCAGAACACTTTAACAGCTTTTATATACGACTTGGCAAATACTTCTTAAGTGCTTTGATTTCCATGCCGATAAACTAGTTAACAATTTCAATTTTAGTCAGCGTTGCGCTTTTATGAGGTTACATCATCAACAACTGTAATCTGGAACTGACCAGGGCGCTGGCTCTGGGCAGTGTGCTTTAGTCGATCTATGTAAAAAAGCAGGACAAAGCTCCTATTTACTTGTGTGTGTAAAAGCTCAACACATTAATCGGTTTCACTCCGCATTGATAATCCCTTGTAAGTGAGCATAAAGTGAATGCAGTAAGCTATGCAAGAGAACCCCCGAGTTTCCACCCAAAAAACAGTACCTATGGTGAAAAACATAAAGGCGTAGTGTTAATTGGTAGTGGTCATCTTGAAGGATCTTGTACATGGACATGTATATGCGATCTCCATTTATTCTATAATTCAACTCTAGCATAGTTTTCTCGATCAAAGCCGTTGCAGTAAACCAATGCAAAAGCAAAGTGTGGTTGCTTGGCAATAAAATTATGCAGCTAGTTACTCAGATATCATGATGCATGGAATAAAAAGATATAATCTGCAATGAATTTGAAACCAACTGCTCCACTTTGTCCATCTTGCAAAAAACTATTCATATTGAAACACACATAGATCATGAGTTGGTAATGCTAATTGGCCATGCAATGCTATCTAGCTGATATTCTTTACTTGGAAATCATAACTTACTTATCAATCTCATTCATTCTGCAGGGATATTCCTCTGGTAACTAGTAAGTAGCCGATGCAGAAGAGTGTGTAGAAAGATACCGTAATCTCCCAACCTGAATCCCTTTGTGTCAAACTCAAAACAAAACGCAGGCATGTATGGTGAGTTGGTGGTTTTCATTTTCACTCATTCCTTTCTACATATTGTTATCTTCCAAGTTGAATATGCTGCTGTTGTAATGAGAAGTACACCTTCCACCAAAAGAGTTAATCAGCTACATTAAACCATACTAGGTTAGCTTTCCTTGCAATTTTGTGTTGAAGCTAACACTGGGATACAGTCAAAATTGACACGTGTTCATGATATGATAATAAGAAAAAGGTATATGCAGCAATCTGTAAACTAAAGTTGAATCGTTTCATGTACATAAATGCAACTCATTTAAACCTCTAGAAGTTTTGTATTTAGAGTTCTCAATTTGCCCCCTTTATGCATGTAATTTTGGAATACATAAAACATTGTGATACCTTATTTAAAGTTTTTGGCATGGGGAATTGATACATTTTTTACTTGGCTATTATCCTGTGAATGTAATTCATTCATAAAAACGGGAAAAAGAGGGATCCATGTTCCAGATTAGTTCTGTCTAAAATTTCTACAAGAAAAGCTTCATTTTCATAAAATGGGAAAATAGGCACAATTAATTGGCATGTTTAAATGGGAATTTCGTCATTTGCCTGCTTGCTTAATGAGTTGGTAAGTGCTTTTGAAATATTTTCTAAAACAGCAGCATAATGACGTCAAATCTCGGCCTGCATAATCATATTGTATGACACAAGCTCATTCATTCATCGTAAAGAATCCTACATTCAACACGAAATGATGGAAGTGGATTGGCAAAGGAATAATGCATAAAACATCGATGAATAAATAAGCAGGAAAATCACGCAGGCAGTAATTATGGTTTTTCAACTCCTCTAAGGTTATTTAAGAATCACAATATTTACCATTTTGACAACTTGAATGAACCAAGGTAAATGAATACGTGCAGTGTCGACGTTTAAAATCAAGACGAAGTTCTTTTCAAGTGGACTTTGAAGAAAATTCACTTTCAGTGTTCCAATTACCCTTTTTAAAGCTAAAGATGACGTTACATATAGCAGCTAGAAGTGAAAACCTGTATGCCGGAAAGTGAAGTTGTAGCTTAGCTCTAGTCAGGAAATCCCAATGTAAAGCGGGCAAAAATAAGAGAATATGAGAAAATGATAAAAAACATAGTTGTCGCGTGTACCTTGAGCTATTTAGAATTATGCAGCAGCTCGTTGTCTGATTATTGAGGCGTATATAAACAAAAATAGTTATGAGAATTGAGAAGACACTATATTGTGAATATACAAATGAACAAGAATAGATGCAACAAGGCTATATCATTTCTATATTCGTAAAAGACGACACACACATAAATGTTTATCTTATATAAAGATGAATTTAAAGAATAGGGTAGCTACCACTGCTCAAATAATCCTAAACTTTACATCTGTCATCATTTGTACATTGTGTAATGAAAGCTTTGCTTGAGCTTTGAGCTTTTTATCCACATTGTTAAACAACGTTACATACACTTGAAACTTTCGTTTCACTTCCAGTTGAAACGTGTGAGAATTTTTATGTCGCAATTGCACTTCAACCCGACTACTTTTTCGTTACATTACTAGTCACTGGTTAACTGCTACGGGGAATACAAACCAGCCTATGGAATGTCGGATTGAGAATTGTAAGACAAATCTGACCAAACAAAATATTGCATTCACGTCTCCTTTTTCACAATTACACCTTGCTCTCCTTAAAAGAGTGCATGAGTAATGCCGCGCATACAAGTAGTCTCATTCATCATCTAATTTCTTCTAAGCTCCAACTTCATTCATTTAACACTGGATTGCAAACATGTGAATTGGACAAAATATACTTTTCTAAAAATTATAATTAAAGCTTGAATATGAGTTACCTTTTAATGGGTTGAAAATTCCTGAAGTTCTCCCATGAAACGAACTTTAATCCTCGGTCCGCACTCTTCTTGGCAGATGAAAGTTTTTGCTGAAAACATGCAGATCAAGAATTGATTCATTAAAATGAAATAACTGAAATATGGTTTCGAATTGAAATGGAGAGGGTGAAGGACACAATTTTTTGCACATGTTTATGCGATTGTCACCACTTATTCTAATATACAACTCCATCATTGTCTCCTCGCTCAAAGCTACGGGGAATACAAACCAGACAATGCAATGTCGGATTGAGAATTGTAAGACAAATCTGATCGAACAAAATATTGCATTCACGTCCCCTTTTTTATAATTGCACCTTGTTCTCAATAAAAGGGTTCATGAGTAATGCTGCGAATTCAAGTAGTCTCATTAATAATCTAATTTCATTATTCACTTATTTCTTTCTACACGTTGTTATCTTTCCTTTTTTGTAATATACTGCTGTTGTAATGAAGAGTACTTCTTCCAACCAAAGATTTGATCTAATCCTTTAAGTCATACTGGGCAACTTTGTATAACAATTTTGCTTTAAAGCAAACATTGTGATGCAGTCCAAAAGTAACAAGGATTCATTATAAGATGAAATGGATAATATACATGAAATAGTGTATAACTGAACTGGAAACGCTTCTAGTACGAAATTGCAGTTCATTTTAACTTCTGGAAGTTTACAATTTAGGGTTCCCAACTTGCCCCATTTTTATACATATGGTGACATATGTCGAATCCGTCAATTAGGCATTAACTTAACTTATGATTTGTAATGTAAATGGAATGCGGTCATCTTCATCCGCATCTAAGCTCTTTCTTATGCACCTACGTTTAGCTCGACGATCATGATGATGATTAACAAGCCGAGAGAGCTCAGCTACAAAACTCGCGTCACCTAAATTCTGCTCTCTCCAGAAACGACCTTAAATTAATACGATAATAAATATACTCCCAATTGGCTCCTAAAAAACTATCTTGTTATTCCAATATTATTACCTAAAAATCATGAATACTTCATATATTCATCACTATATGTACTATTGTCAGTGAAAATGGATAAGAGAAAGTGGTCCAGTGGTCCAAGTTCCAGAGTAGTTCTATTAAAGATATTTTCAAGAAGGATTCATTCCTATAAATTGAGAATAATTGGGAAAAGAAGAACAACCAATTGGCACGTATAAGTGAGCAGTTTGTCATTTGTTTGCTTGTTAAATGAGCTGGTAGATTCTTTTGTCGTATAATATCATAAAACGGCAGCATAATAATATGAAACCTCACTCCACATAATTCTTATGGATGACTCAAGGTCATGAATTCATCATATAGAATCCTACACTCAACGATCCTAAAACGATGTCAGTGGATTGATTGATTTGACAAACGAATAAGGTATAAAACTTCGATGAAATGCATAAGTAAGGAAAAGCATACATGCCGTAGTTATAATTTTGCAACTCGTATGAAGTTACGAAAAATCACAATGTAAAATATATTGCGGACCTAATTGAAACATGAACATACGGCTCTTGGTTTCAACTCTTGAACCGTATGGTAATATTCTCATTAAACAAGACTGGCTGCATCGGAAAATGAGAGAGAAAACTTGTCACAAACTTCCTAATGTTAACTGTTACGGACTGTGAAAAATACACTCTCGATGAAATTTGGTTGCTTGCTTGCTTAACCAGTTTAGGAAAACCGAGTAATTGGTGTTCTGAAATGGATGCTTCAAAGTCTAGTCTCTGAAATCCACTTAGTAATGTTCTACATGTTAAATCATACGAAATTTGAGTCTTTCCAATGAAAAACCAACCACGACGACAAAGAGGACTGTATTGCAGAACGCTAATTATAAAAGCATTGAGGTTGAATAAAATTAATTTGATAAAAGATTCTTTCCATGTTCACTACAGGAAAAACTACCGGAAATGCAATGTTCCTTTCAACACCCATTTCCGGACCGATAAAATAAGTTCGCAAATTAGATTTTTGTCAGCGTTCTGTTTTATGACTTATCATCATCATCAACTACTCAAATCTAGAATAAACCAAAACGGTGGCTAGGATCAATGTGACTTATTCGATCTTTCCTTAAAAAGGAGACTGAGCTACTGTTTACCTATGTGTACGAAAAGCGCATCATTTGTGTTCACTTTGCATTGATAAGCCCTTGCCATTAGCAAAGAGTAAATACAAGAAAGCCCTTTTGTTTCTATCAAAACAGTACTTATGATCTAAACCCAGATGTGTAGCATGAATTTCGTACTGCTCATCGTCCAGGTCTCCAATCTATGTATACTTTTCGTTAAATGCATGTTGATGTGATGACCACTTATTCTATTCTTTAATTGCAACAAACTTTTGTGAGCTTACCTTGCCTTTCATTGAAGTGGAATGTTTTCAGTACAAAATGTTGTTTGAAAGCCACGGGAGATCCGGAAAATGAGTGATGTTATTGGAATTTTCAGATGGAATTTCCTGGAATATATAAAAAGATCAATTTGGTCAGGATACCCTGTAAACTACTTTGCATGCTGAAAAATCTGTAAACATTTTCAATTCAAATGCATATTCCTTTCATAGCTACAACCCGTTAATGGGTGTTTAGTATGTAATGCATAATCTTTTGGTTTTTGTGCAGGCCAGGAATATGAAGCTACAAGATCCTTTTATGTCCGTTTGAGTTACTCCTCGTTTGGTACCTGTACCATCGCGATTGCTATGTACATTTCAATCCTCATAAAATCCTGTATTTTATGCATAATTTTTTACTAGAATGGTACACTCTTTTATCCATTGACCAAAATGTTTTCCTTCCATTTTTGAGTGACAATTTCATTTTGTATTATGTTAATTTATTAATATTAATGTAAATGTCTACATTCTTCTTCAGTGCCTTTGATCATTGAGGTGGAGGTCTTGTAACTATTGTATAGCAGTTTGTTCTATTTTTAGATTTTGTCCGGATTTCACAGTCATTGTACTCTAAGCGTCACTGTAATTTTAGCTCACATTATTCTTTGTCTGAAAGGTATAAAAAGCCTTGTAAACCTACATTCATTGTCACTCGTTATCGCTTCCACGCGTAAGCTATGTCCGTTTACACCTTTGTCATTAAATATCCACTTGTAACCGTTTTATATTTCTTTGAGTTCTGCGTAACGTTTCGACTAGTTCATAGTACATTTCCTGATTTTGCGTACAGGTAATAGCAGTATTTTCTTTGACAGTTAAACACAACTTCTTTGTTTCTCTTGCTAATTTGATTTATTTCATATCGCTCCCCACTGCATGAATCCTGCTAGTTTTCTCAGTGTGAAATCCATTCTCACTCAGTTCCTGTCAGTTAGAACTAATCTAACTACCTTCTGAAACCTCAGTAATTCAATCATCAACAATCAAGCATCTACACCAATTCTCAACCCGCATCAAACTCATTGAAAGCCCTCAGATTCTTGCACAACCCATCGCGAATACTTATTAGGTCATAGGCTAACACTTCCTTCAAAATTATAGTAGCTAGATCAAGGTAAAAACAATAGCATTAACTCATCTGCATTCAAAACTTTCATGTAACAAAAACGTTTGAAAAGAAATTCATTTTCAGAAGATTATAACTCTTTCTTGCGGTTTACAATCAGACAACACCAACTGCCAGAGTAATGTTTGCTGCATGATCATGATCATCACCAATTCTATAGGTTGAGTAAAAAATAAAAAACAGCTGAATATGTAACTAAACTACTACTTTAGGTTCTACATTTGTTTCTGAAGCATGTCAGGGACATCATAACGTGTATCTAAGAAAAATATTTTACACGGAGAGATTTCTGTGATTAAAACGCTACATTATGTTTGTTTATTGTTTCTAAAACTGAAAAAATGGATTATTTTAATATCCGGATTCACAATAGATAATAAATACGACCCACTTTATTGTAATTCTTTACTGATCGTTTTCATTCTTGCAATGTAAACAGAAACCGGTCAATAAGACTAATACATGCTACACTGCAGACAGCAGCTAACAAGTATAATTGAGGTGGAATACAACGAATTTGATGAAAATACAAACACTAATAAACACTTACGGATGCGAAGGGGATATAGTTCACTACAGAAACAGCAACCGGAAAATATAAGCTTGGCATCCCTTGACAAACCTCTTTCCAGTATTTCAATTTTCAGGTACATTAAATAATCAACAATTTCGATTTTAGTGTACTTTGTGGCTTTATGAGTTTTCATCATCAACAACTCTAATCTGGAACTGACCAGGGCGCTGGCTCTGGTCAGTGTGCTTTACTCGATCTATGTAAAAAAAAAGGCAAAGCTCAACTCATCCGTCGTATTCACTCCGCAATGATATTCTTTGATAAATTTGCACAGAGTGAGTGCAGTAAGCTATGCAGGAAAGCCCACGAGATAACATATATAAATTATATATAAAGAGGCATATGCCAAGGTATATTTTTGCAGTGTATGCTCATCACTTTCCTTTTAAACAACGCAATATACTTAAGTTAAAGAATGATGCACGAGATGGATGTGCATGTAAATGTAAAAACATTCTTGTAAAAGGAGTTACCACTCACTTCTACTTATTCTCTTCTTATTAAAATGCATACCATGCACATTGCAACGCACAAAACTTACGTGAGATGAATCTAAGAAGAGATGATAATGATATCAAAAATTTCTCCTACTCAGATCTTGAGGATTTCTTCTTGAAAAATTCTACCCCTGTACTCTTTTATTGCCACTTTTGGTTTGGATCTTACGGTTCTTCGTTATGAAAAATGACAGCTCATTGTAAAACAGCTTTACACAAATTCGAAACTTCCATTTCATTTTAAGGCGAAATGCGCGAAAAATTTTTCTTCTCCCAATTTCATTACACCTCGACTAATTTTTAATTAAGAATTCTTGCGGCTGGTTAACTGCTACGGGGAATACAAACCAGACTACGCAATTCGGATTGAGAATTGTAAGACAAATCTGATCAAGCAAAATATGGCATTCAAGTCTCATTTTTCACAATTGCACATTGTTCTCAATAAAAGAGTGCATGAGTAATGCTGCGCATACAAGTAGTCTCATTTATCATCGAATTTCTTATAAGCTCCAGCTTCATTCATTTAACATTGGACAAAATAGACTTTTCTAACAACTAGAATGAAAGCTTGACTATAAGTTACCTTTCAATGGGTGGAAAATTCCTGAAGTTCTCCCATGAAACTAACGTTAATTCTCACTCCACACTGTTCTAGGCAGATGAAAGTGGTTGCTGAAAACAAGCAGATCAGGAATTGATTCATTAAAATAAAATTACTGTAATATGTATTACGAATTGAAATGGAGAGTGTGAAAGATGGAGCGTAAATACGGTTTAGTAATTAATTTTTGGTATTCTAGCAGTTCGCCAGAATTCGAAAACATTCCTTATATTATCAACACGATATTGCACTGAAAGCAAAGGTATTAAGACGGAATATACTTAATTCCTAACAAAAGTCTTTAATAGTACGACAAGAAAATAGTATTACAAAAAAAATTTCTATGAAATATTTACGTTTTCTCCTCAAACGTAATCGAATTGAATCAGTTTCTAGAATCAAAAATTTAAACTAAATACAATTATAGTCATAGAGTGGGAGACAGCTTCTACAGTACGGTACTACCGGTACGCTTCGGAAGACGTACCGAATACCTGAACCGGGTCCTTTATTCACTACCTACAGTGTTTACATCAAAATGCAGCTTAACAAAATCTGTCCAGTTTATGGGACTATTGAGTGATGTACGGAACGTTAATTTTCAGGACCCACCTGTACTTGTATAAGTTTAGCATGTACGATGTACCTGTTTTTTTAAGGTACCGAATACCTACCGGAACTAATGTAAGTACTGTACTTATGTAAACTCTGGTCAGCTTCTTATACACAAGCTCATATGCACGAGTATATTTGAAGTTAAATAAACGAATGTTGCCTGTTGAAGCGAAAAAGCGACCAGAAAATATAATTTTGGCATCACTTGGCAAACACCTTTCCAGTATTTCAATTTTCAGGTTTAAAAAGTAATCAAAAATTCGATTTTAGTGTACTTTGAGCGTTTATGAGGTTACATCATCAACAACTGTAATCTGGAACTGACCAGGGCGCTGGCTCTAATCAGTGTGCTTTACTCGATCTATGTAAAAAAAGAATAGCAAAGCTCAACTCATCCGTCGTATTCACTCCACATTGATGATCCTTTATAAATTAGCAAAGAGTGAATGCAGTAAGCTGAAAAACATAGACATGTTGCGCAAATTGGTACTGGTATTTTTAATGGCTAGTCTATTCACATATACTTCACTTTTTTGCACATGTTTATGCGATCACTACTTATTCTAATATACAACACCATCATTGTCTTCTCGCTCAAATCCGTTGCAGTTAACCAATGTAGATGATCCTACGGAGGACATCTAACATGTTATATCATGAATTGCTGAGTGGTTTCGTGTCAGTGTAAAATAATGCAGCTAGTTAGTCAGATATCAAGATGCAGATGGAGTACCCTGAAATTGAATTTGAATCAACCTGCCTTTTTTTGTCCTTTTGCAAAAAATGTTTATAATTAAACACGCATAAGTATATCATGATTTGGTACTGGTCACTCTCCATGCAGTTCTACGTAGCTGATATTCTATAATTGGAATTCCAAACTTATCGGTCTCATTCAGAATGGAAAACCCTCTCGTAATCAATGAGCAGCTGATGTTGAAGGCTACTTAGCCTAACCTTGTTCTTTTTACATTACACTTGAAACAAAAGCACATGTAATAAAACCAAGCATGTACCGTGAGTTGGTACTGATCAATTATCACTTATTTTTTCTGTATAATTGTCCACGTTTTTTGAATATACTGCAGTTGTAAAGAAATGTTTAACTTTTAATCACAGAATTGGCTGTTCTTTTAAAACATACCAGGGTAGTTTTTCTGTACATTTTGTTTTGAAGCCAATATTATGATGCAGTATAAAATTAACAAGCGTTCATTATATGATAATATTACAAGTTTATATGAAGTAATATATAAACTCACTTGGAATCGTTCGAGGTAAGAACTTACTACTTATTTGAACTTCTAGAAGTTTTCTATTTAGGATTCTCAATACGCCCCATTTTATATACAGGTATGGATTTCAGGAATTTTTTTGATAGCTTACTTAACGTTTTTTGTAGTCTGAATTGAGAAATTTTTCACTTATCTATCATCCTTGTAAGTGATTCATTCAAAAAAATTGGGAAAAACAATGGTCAAAGCTCCAGATTAGTTCTGATTGGGAAATTTTCAGGTACGGTTCCTTATTACAAACTGAGAATATGGGGGAAATAATAATAACTAATAGGCATGTTCAGGTGAGCAGTTAGTCATTTGCTTGCTTTTTATATGAGCTGTTAGATTCAATTGTAGTATCATTTCATAAAACAGCAGCAAAATAATTTAAAACCTTAGTGATTCATCATATAGAATCCTACATTGTAAGTGGATTGACAAAGGAATAATGCAGAAAACTTCGATGAAACAAATAAGTAGGGAAATCATACATGCGTAATTAAAATTTTGCCATTCATATGAAATGACGGAAAATCAGAATGTCAAATATCTTGTGTTACTTCATTGAACCTTCGTATTAATGATTAATGGCAGTGTCGACATTTAAATTGAGCCAAAATCCAAACAAGCCACAAATGAACCAGAGTTGAAGCATTCAAAAAAACTTCCTCATAAAGCGCACACCAAAATTACACCTTGTATTTGTATACTTGAAAGTATGGTAGTATTCGATGAGCTAGAGTGTGACCGTATCAGAAAATGAGCGTGAAAACATGTCAACACTTTTTAATGTGGACTGTTACGGAAAGTGAAAAATTCAGTCTTGATAAAATTTGACTGCTTGCTTAAGGAAACGTAAGAGGAGAAAAAGTGTATTTGAAGTTCTGAAATGGATATTTCAAACACGTTCCAGGTCACTGAAGTCCATTCAATAATGTTCCAATGTTTTTAAACGTGTAGATGGTAGTTTTGAAGTTACTTTCAAACAAGAGTAATTATAGCTATGTCTCATCACTCATTACGATAAAAATCGGTAAAGCAAACTCATGCAAGTTAACATGGTCCTGAAATGAAAGAGGGGAAAAAAGTGATTGGACATGGGAGTGAAAGTAAGTCAGCATTTCAGTGGGAACTGTTGTTGATTGTGCAAGATAACTCTACAGCATTTAGTTGCTTTCTGAACCGGTAAAAAAAGATATTTTGGAGATGTGAAAATGTGTCCTAAATTTTAAATCCCTCAGTCGCATCTTAAAAGAATTAGCAATTTCCTAAAGTCCATAAATCTGCTCAAATGAAAGCAGAATAGAAAACACATATACGTACACATTCTGAATATTGACTTGGTTATAATGAACTCATGTTATGCAGTATTAAATGTAGCGTTCCTTGGTCGAGAAATGCATAATTTTTTAGTCCATAAGTGTTGACAAAAAACTGAAGAGGAACAAACAACAAATACATAGAGAGAAACAAATCAAATGAGTTTATTTATGAATGCTTGAATTGAAGTAAGGAAAGGTCATTTCAATAACAGCTGCATAAATCTGCATAAAATAAAGTTAGTGATCTACTTAACAACGAGTTTAAAAGTTCTCACATTAAATTTTATTTGCACGAGCAATTATGTCGCATTATATTAACACCGGTTTTGTAAATTTTCCTGTCACACCAATGTACAAGTAAAATGTGTCTTATTGTCCACTGTACATGTTGTAATTGATAATTGGATATAAATCTTAGAAACTAAGCTTAAATTAGACATTAAACATACTTCATACCAGACGACAAACAGCCTAAATTCCTTTGGCAATAATATTTTATTTTACGAAACAAGTTACCCTGAGCTACATTGGGAAAGATGTGAGTTACTCTTAATCGATTTTTTTCATATAACCAAAGCGTCGTGTTTTTTCTTACGACAACCGTTTCCGTAAACTAACAATCAGAGCAAACTGTAAATATTCTACGCATGAATCGCGTTTTGTTTCGAAATCAGATTAAAAAGAAATGCTTTAATTACATTTGTTATTCAACATTTGTATAGACATTCTTACAAAAGTTGGCTGTAAACGAAAGTAAAATGGTTGAAGTTTCTGTTTCTGCGGTTTGCAAACAATACTGAAGAAATTGTTCTTTAAAAACTAATAGCAGATATTTGTATTTGCCTAAATACATTTTACATATTACAACTCACAATTTAGAACTCAAAACTGTGTTAACCGGCATTCGTATTCAAAGTTACATTATTTTGGTCTACATTTTACAATGTGAATACACATTCTCAAAATATTATTTAAATCCAGAAGAGTTTTACTGGCTATGTGGTTTTTTAACGTAAAATAAAATTAAAATACAAACATTATACTTTCAAAACATATTGCATGATATTCACGAAGGAAACTAAACTGATATCCTTATAAAAAAGAAGATTGGACCAGAATCCGGAGTTATTTCAGAAATTTTCTTTTTATTAATTTTTTATTAACATTGGGATGTTTCTCAAACGCTTACAAAATAATTGCAAAACATGCGCAAAGACGGGATAAGAATTTACAACGCGCATGCTTGTACAATTTACTAGGTAAAGAGTTGTTACAGAAATCGTGTCACAATGTAGTAATATAATTGATAAAAGCGAACTTTTAACCTACTGGTATTCAAATGGCTGAATTAGAAATTATTAGTTTGAATAGAAATGGGTGGTTTGAATACATAGAAATACATACAAATACAGTCTTACATTAGGAGACTCGAAATACATCTATACATCCCGAGTACATAGCATAAGTTACTTATAGACGTGACCACATTCTAAGTATACAACTTTAAAAATGCATAAACAAATAATTTTGATTGATACTATGTACAGAAAACAGTATTTTACAGGTCAAACCGAGCTTTTTGTAATAACTAAGGATTACTCAAAGAATAAATGAAGAAAATATTACTGCAAACTATTGTACGGTAGTAGCTGATCATTGATTTGTGTTTCGCATAGAAAATTTTTAAAAAAAAATTTGAACCGTTCTGTAAACTATCCATGTACACTCTCCATTGCTTGTGGCTTCAAGTAAATCACTCTAAAATTGCATAAAATTTTACCATGCATTATTTTTTAGCATTACATCACAATTTTTTTTAGTCTTAATAATGGGTAAATCAGTGTTTTTGTGATTTTACCTCTGTTTCAGTCACTCATCTGAGTCACTCAAGGTTATCACCTCAACATCCTCCGGCGCTGATGATTCTGTTTTAGCCAGTTTATTCTTGAATTCAGCTGACGCATTATTTGATTGTTTATTTGGCACATTGTGTTGTATTTCTGATTCACACGTCTTCCGTTTAGTTCTAGCGCATCTGGAGGTTAATGCGGCTTTCTGATTCAAATGCTTTTTAATAGCATTAATTGTCATAGTAAGCCGTTGCAGCTCTGCCACTTGATCCATTTTTAACTTCTCTATTTCAGCTTCTTGTTTCGTTTTCAACTTCTTGATTTCAGCTTGCTGTTCGTTTTTTAACTGCTCGGTTTCAGATTTCTGTCTCTCCTCCATCTGGACAATCCTGCGGTGATAGCTAATTTTTGACCTATCCACATTTGCCGTATGATCATTCAACACATCATGAAGTTGATCCCTCTCAGCTTTCACAATTGAAAGCTCCTTCTTCATATTCTCACTCTTTTCCATTCTCTCAGATAACTCAGCCTCAAGCGTTGATACACAGTCCTCCAAACTCCCAATATACTTCTTGAGACTTCGACCACGATCCTGTAAGGTTTGTATTTTTTGGTTGAGTTCATCTATTTCTTTCCTGTATTTTGATTGCTCCACCGTAACCTGGTTCTCCAGATTGCGCTGCGTATGACCGGGATCCATCTCAGTCATACTTGAGTTAGATTTCTCATTGTAAGCAAAACGTAGTTCTTCAAATTCCTCACATTTCTGCTTAAACAATGTCTCCAGCTCCAGTTTGTCGTTGGTCAATCTCTTCAGTTTTGATTTTGTTAGACAAACCTCATGAAAGTATTTGAGTTCTTTGTCTGAGTGTTCTTCGTTCTTGTTAAAAATACGGGATTCTTGAACCATCACTTTATTTTCCAGCTGCTGGTTTCTATTTGAAAGCTCACGATTTTTGTTAACCAACGCACAGTTTTCATTGCACTTGAAAACCAGCTGCTGCTCAGCCCAGAGTTTGCAGGGGTCGGAACTCTTGTTAAGTCTGAATATTTCTGCAGGATGGCTTTCAAAGACAGGATCATCGCTGTGGGCTGTTGAGTTACCACATGTAATTGTGATGTGCTTTGATTTATAGTAATACGGTCGAATATTTACGTCTGGAATACGTTGTAAAATTGGAAGTGGAGTTTTGTATAAGTCTGGAGGTGCTTCCTTTTTGTCAACAGTTGAAGAATCCGTTGTTGGTGAAACTTTGTTGTCCATGTTGCCTCGTTGTGGTGATAAGAACACAGTTCATGGGATGCAAATTATCCAGAATAATAGTTTTTAACTTGCAGAGTTAAAAACCTGTAAAAACAATAAATATTGGAAATTCAGAAATGATGGCTTGAAAATGTTTACTAAAACTGTTTATTTATCAGGATTTAGCTTTAATTCATTTCATATATTCGATGCAAGATAAAATAAGTCCTTTTTAAAAAAAGACACCAGTACTGCTTAAAAGTACTGAACACACGTATATTTTTAACTAAACACAAATACTTTATAGTGACGCTGATTTAAAGGCAACAAGCAAAATCAAATAATCTTGTATTGTAAAACTTGTATTACCTCACTCTCTTAAATAAAATCTTCACGTATTTGAATAAAACGGCTAACAATTAACTTTGATACCACAAATGAAAGCCTTCTTTCGTAACTCTTCACAGAATATTGTTACTCACGCTCAAACCGTTCAATTGCAACTGTCAATTGAATGTTTGAAATCCAAAAAAAATAGTTGACAGATCTTGGCACTTCTGCTGAAATGTTGATACTTTAGTTACAGTTTTCAACCACAATTTTAGAACTGCAAACACATTTGAAATATTCAAACCGCACTTTCAAATTAATAAATCGTCTAAAACCAGAAACTCGAGCCGCAAGAATCAAGACACACCCAAGCTCAACTACAAATAGCTCCACAAAAGCGAATGGAATGCTAATTTTTTTCTGAGGAACCCCTTTTCATGTTGAGGGATAAAGATTGGAGCACCTACTTAGGTTGGTTTGCATGAAAATCCCTGAAACAGAAACTAATCTTGAACGACTGGAAGAATATCGTGAAGTTTTACAGCCCAAAGAGTGAACTAGACATACATTGGCCATAATTTTGGGGATGAGTGTAGTTGAGGTATTCTCAACTTTGTTTCACATGAAATGTTCTTGCAAAAACTCGAATGTTTTCAAGTAAGCAAAGAGTGTGAGAACCAGTCGTCAAGCATGTATACCGAAGCATTTATTATGGAGAAACAGCGTAAATACAGTTCAGGTTACAACGCGTTGGATTTCACGCAAGGATGCAATGTTACATCATCTGTATTCAATTGCAACGAGAGTTGACAGACTATGAAGTACGCTTGTAAGAAAACTGCATTAATCCTTTACCAAATTGTGTGCGAGTATGGTGGTATTCATGAAATACTATTTACATAGCAATACAAATATGAGTAAGCAAATGACGTAGATTTTATGCAATAATACTACAATTTTTTGTTCAACTCCGTTTTATAATGCACGGTTTGTGTTAAAATACATTGGTTAATCATGAGAGTTTGTATTTAATTTCAAAGCTACTTATTTCCTTCAAAATTTCAAGTAGTCACAATTTCAATGAATGTTGGATAAAAATTTTATCGCTGCATTACTCAAAGAGCTACAAATGCAATCTTATACTAGCTCTACCTAATATGGTAACACGAAATCATGATGATGATGACTTCAAGTGCAAATTCAGTCTTGTTCTGTTTTGTCTTTAGCTAGAATCTTTTACCCACTAGCATGAAGCTAAGCAAGGGAAAATGTGTAGTAGTGATGCAATTAAATCTTGATTTCTTCTCATACCGCGTATGCATATGTTTGCCTTCTTGTTCAGTTGGATGATGTGACCAAATTCGGAACGTAAGATGATTGGAAACAAAACTTGAAAAGGCACGCGTATCGCATTAAGGAACACAATATGAATGAACTGAAATGGTACTGGATACGAATAAATGTTACACCAGACACAGAGATTTAATTTGGCTAGAGAATTATATTTCCGTGTGCATAAAAATCGACACCTGATATGTCTTAATTACAACACTTTTATGATGGGGGTATTTCGCGAACTTGATTGAATTGAACGAATAATGCTACAAGCTATTGGCTAGTTAGCAAGGAAAAAATGTAAACTAAAACTGAAACAAGTGAGCTATGCAACACGAAAGTATTCAGTTGCTTTTTTTTGCACTTTCCATTTATTTAAGGGTATGTGAAGCTGAAATTTGAATGATTGTGGAAACCACAATGCTCGTCTCATCTTTTTAAAAAATACATCTTCGTGTTTCTTGCACTGGAAATGTGTTCAATCACAAACTGGAATTATTTTTGCAGCGCTATTTTTCCTGTGGTATTGTCACGCGAATCAGAATGTTGAGCAGCTCCGAATGCTGGGGAAAATTGATGCAAGTTTATAATATTTTTTGCTATGCAAATAGATGCACAGTTCATTTTCCTATGTGGATAAATTAGAATATGCTTTTAATTTCTGTTAAGATGCTTGAGTGCATTGGAAACACGCTTTACAGAGTAACGCCAGACTTTGACTTTTATCTGCTTATTTCACAGTTCATTAAACATTTATGAAGTCTAGCGTGCCATTAGCTGCTAAACTTAATTGGTTAAACAACACAAGATATAATTAGGAAAGTGGTATTCGCCACAACGAGAAAAGTAATTAACAAATGGGTTTGTCAACTGCAGTTTGGAGAATGGTTGAGATTGTGTCCAGAGTTGCATCCCGTGCCATAGCCCAAGTCCACGTCTTCCAATTGCGACTGGAGTTTGTTGTAAAACTCAATGCTGAGCAGAGAGTCGAGTCCCAGCTTGGTGAAGTCAACATTTTCTAGAATCTGTTGCGGGGACCGACCTAATGTCTCACAAAGTTTGGTTTTGACCACATTCCTTATCAGCTCTTTCCTCTGAGCAACACCGTCCGTGTTTGTGTAAAGCTCCTGGGGGCTCCGTTTCACTTTCTCAACATCTCCCCCCCTCTTCGCAGCTCCACGCTGGAGAGAAATGCTTTCCAGTAAGGTTTTTTCGTAGGGTAAAAAATGCTGCAGAGTTTCTTCACTTTGAGATCCTCCTTCAACCCTAGTTTCCCTGCAAAATGGTCACTGTATTTATATAAAACATTTGAATGCTTTGCAATCCAGATGAAACTGATGAAACAAACATTATTTAAAACCTAAAGTACAAATAGATCCCTTATAAAGATCGAATAGTTCCTGGTTTAAAATGAGTTATTACAACGTCAACCCGTCAACTGTTGTTAGTGATAGATGGAGCAAGCGCTCGTCTATACTTCTAGATAAAAACCACAACATTAGAAATTATTTTGATAAAATGTGAATACATTTAATTGCTCAAATATTATGACAAACCTTCTCTAATTTGATGAAGATGGCATCTATTTTCTTTTGTCTTTGTGATTTGAAACTGTGTCTCAAGCTTTAACTTTTTCTCTTCTAAGCAAACGCTTATGGCCTTCTTCATCCCTTTAAGCTACCAATCCCTTTCCTTTGCAACAAGTCGGGTGAGAATGAATCTCACCTCCTTTACTCTCTTTGCTTTCTCCTCCTTTGCTACTAGGAATTTTTCCAACTGGTTTTTCCTCTTTTCGTTTTTGGATTTCTTCTCTGCTTTCTTCACTTCCTTACCTTTTTCCTCTTCAATCATTTGCTTAATTGCGTTTCTCCTCTGTTTACGAAATGGAAAAAGGGCGTTTTTCCATGTTTTACACATTTATTTGGATGTTTTTTTAAAATGAATACTACCTCATTATTTTTCCAAGATTGATAGCTTTTGTGATATGAATCAACCCCTTCTCCAGCCTTTTCAATCGGCGGTGTGCGGCAACGTTTTTCGGATCCAGTTCCAAGGTGCTCGTACAATCAGCAACACTCTCATCAAAGCGGTTCAAGATTTACAATTAAACAACGTTCTTTCCAAAAAAAAACACTTCTTTAAAATTTGTCTAAACAATACCTGCAAAGCGCTTGTGCTCTTTTTGTGAAGTAAGTTGCCTTGCTTGGGTTTTTGAACAGGGCTCTTGAATAGCTGGTCAGCTATACGTGATTCTTCGCAGTTTTTGGAAATATAACGGAGATTTTCCTTCTCTATCAAGTCTTGGTCAGACATTCCGGAAATAATTGCTAACTAAACCAACCAACTAAACTAAAATATTTGCACATTCTTTGCCTTGGGAGACATATGTGAATCTGTAGTCTTGTGAAAGAGATGAGCTGTGATACAAAGAAATGATCCTATTCCTACGTCATGCATCCATTATTTTCTTGTCAACGTTTTGCTGTTTTCCTTTGTAGAGGGTCATCCAGAATCTTTTTGCTCGGCTGCTGACTTACTTTTCCATTAGAAAATGAGCATAAATGTTGTTGTGTTTTGACAGTTGAAAGAGAATACTTATGATAAAGAATTAACAAGTGACGATCACATCGATATCCTGCTGAAATAAATTCCCGTTTGTTTGTTATGAGTATAAGTAAAGATATTCTTTACCGAAAGTGCTACCTTTTTATAATGCAATAACTCAAGACGTGTGATCTTGACGGTGAATATATTCCTTCCATCTTTCCATTTCCATTACAAAATTAAAACTTCAATATCGGATCGTGTGTATTGAACTTCTTTAAAATTCCTTTCTGCGTGGCAAAAGCAAGAGCAATGGAACCACCACCAATAAGGAGAAAAGGATGAAAATGAGTCCAAAGGCTGTTGCCAGCCATTTGAATAGAGTCCATACCCATCCTTCAACGTGACGTCCTCGATACGGCGTTTCAGCTTGCACTACCTTCATGGTGATTTTTCCAATTTTTACAGTTCTCATCTTTCCGTTTGCCCATTGCTTTAAAACAAGTAAAGTATATGTTAGTGACAGTTCTAATTAATATATCAACAAAAAGATGCTCACCAAGGACTTGATACAGATTTCCAAGAACAGTTACGAGGAATCAAGGAAATCAGAGATTTTGAACGATGCAAAGAGCAGGACACAGCTGAAAGCAGGACAAATAACTTTTAAAGCAAATAAAAGTTGAAAACTAGCAGCTGTAATTGCTATTTTAAGGGAGAAATTTCGACGACGGAAGTGCGAACAATGCATACATTGTAACCAGTCATTTCTAAAACTTTCTCCATTTGTAATATTAGCACTGCTTTGAACAAAGAAGCAAGAACAATAGGCAATGGGTAATTTTTATTGTCTACGAACTCGTGAAAGTCACGTTACGTCTCTAGATATGTGAAACAAGTATGTTTGTGACAACTTATAAATAAAACTGCATCCCAGTTATAGTTTTAAAATCATTGTATTCAAATGCATACAACATATGATTTTTCAATTTAAGCATTTTGAATTACATCAATGATAAATAATTCACACTATATGCAATAACAACCACTCGCATGCCTCTCTTACTTTTTTACTTTCAAAAACTAAAGGCATATAAATGTTCCACATGATAAATCCATGTACTCTTACTTGATGCTAGACTTCAACAGAGAATTCAAATTTCTAAATTTTCCTACAAAATATCGTTCTGAATTTTTCGAGCTATCAATCCTCATCGCAGCAAATTTGTACACAGATTGTGTACAGTGATTGTACACAGATGTACAAGGTATTCCAAACTTTTGGTGCATCGATCTTTTGGTGCTTTTGTAACAAAAAGTAGAGTTGCACGACGTCAAAATCTCTATACAAATGGTACAATAATATACCTTTACAGATTCATTTTGGTACAAGTACTGGTTTTAAAACTTGAAGCAATTTACGAAATACTAACTAGGTTATTCTTTCGATTTTAGAAAATTAAAAAGAAAGGAAGAAAATATAATGCTAACAAAGTAACTAATTCTATAGGTTATCGAATAAATGAATAACTGAATCATTACGGACATCGGTTTTGCTAATAACTCGCTTTCTACCACTTCAAGGTTTAATTTTCAGGCAGGGAGAAGTTACAAATTCGGAAAAAAATTTAAATGTGAGTGTTCAAAAGTGGAAATATTGCCAAAAAGTATCAATTATTATTGTTAATATTGTCATTTACAGCCAGTCGGTGGCAAAATACCAATATTGCCGACTAGTTCTATATACGGCTGAAAGGAAATCGACTACTCATTGGTTTTGAATCGGTGAAAGTCAATGCGTTTTTTATCTGGAGCATTGTCAACGAGCAACGCAATTGTGGATGTGAATGCTTTGCAATGTTCATAAAATCCTTTTCAATAACAATACAAAGTTTCCTTGAAAGGCTGTTGGCACGCAAACAAATGCGGTTCAATGTATTCGAATACTTAAAAATTAACTTAGTTTCTGTTGAGTGAGTAAAATTTATAGGCGCAGTGCTACATGTTGCGAGGTTGTCAATAAGACTTCTATCCATCTGCATTAATCTTATTGTAAAAAGAGTCACAGGGAAGCTTGTAAATGCAAAAATTAACTGACTAACTTGGCTTGCTTACTCACTTACTCATTGTATATATTAAATGCGTTTATTAAAAATTAGTCGTATACATTTATCTTGACTTTGTGTCCACCAGTTGTAATGATAATGCCTGTTTTCTTCTTTGTAAGTTTGGCATAGCTCCTCATGATGCTAACAATATTATGCGCGTTTCAGCAACCCAATATTTGCTGACTTGTGGTTTTTTCCTGTAGAGCACAGATACACGCCAAGAATACTTATTTTCCTCAGATGAGACATATATACATAACAAATGATTGAGTATCCTGCAATTGTAAGAAAATTGCATTCTTAATGACAATTGTTTTAAAAACTAACTACACTGCAAATTGTATATAACAGGTTCTCTGGATATTTGGGCTTCAAGATCTTCTAAACACACACAACGTGAATCATATTCAAAATTCTTAGTTTAAAAATGTTCATTTATACTATTGTATGAATTTATTGTACTGTATGAACAGTTTTTCAGAGCCACAACACTATCATCCTTTTCACGTAAAGCGATTTCCCACAAAAGCACATGATGTAGCACTGATGTAGTCTACACTCCAACATTTAATTTAAACTGGTATTTACAAGTTTAAACAGTGTTTCATTTGTCATAATACACAGTTTAAAAGGCATAAACATAAATAGTGAATGTTTTTTAAACTGTATTATTAAGTAAATACAACCTTTATACTTTGAGTAAGCAAGAAATGCAAAGTAGAGCCGTACAAATATTGATTGATATTTCTTTTCACGCTGATTTATGACGTGACAGTTTTAAATTCAACTGGGTGAAACCATAGCATGAAATGCATTTTTAAAATACAGAAGCAAAATATTCAATTATGACAACTATCTTGGTAAGATATCCGTATATCATATCATACGTCCTGCAATGCTTTGATGGATAAAACTAAATACTCTTTTTACACTTTATTTTTCCTAAATAACCTTTGATTTCCATTCCCAGATGCTAATCTGAGAATGGAAATCAAAGTTGAAGTTAGACGATGTCAAATTTCTGCCCCGAACGTTATGTTTTTATGCCATTTCAGATACAGTCGCATCACAGTATTGATTTGAAAACGAGAAGCAACATAGCCGTTGAACACAAAGAATTTGTAAAATTTTACTAACGTGTAAAAACGGTAGGAATGCCATGCTACAAATTTTCGGTACAAATCTCAAATGGAAACTAATGAAAATGAGTTATGGACATTTCTGGTGGTTGCCTGCATTGAAAACAAAATGTAATGCCAAAATGCTCTGCACTTCATCGTGTCCCCGTCTTAGTTCTTTCCTAGCTGACGAAGCGACACATTCTTGAATGCACACACTGTGACTGAGAATTTGTAGTTTTTTAAAGAAATGTAGTTTTTCATTAAAAAGTTAAATATTCATTTATTTTTAGGCATAGTATTGTCCCAGGGCAATTTTCAAATATGGAGTTTGATATGTATGTGGAGTTTTGTTTCACAATGCAAAAAAACCACTCTGTACTGTACGATAATAATTATTTTTTGCGTTTATAATTTTTGAAATTTTTATGTCATTTTGTATACATGGAATTTCAGACTGAATGATGTAATTGAAAAAAATGTCCCTGTCATTCTTGCTTCTCGTCCTCCTACCTGAGGAGCTTTTTTGAATGCCGGAACCGTATTTCCAAACACCTCTTCTATTTCTTTTATATATTGAGAACATAATCTACAACAAAAGTTGTAAAAACTATGACCTGTGTCACGATTGTCCCAATATCTTCCATATATTGGGGATATGGGGCATTTTAAGCGCAAATAGGTACTTCGGTTACAACGGTTTTTGTGACCCAAACGGAGTATCACAGAGACTTTATTCTTTTTTTGCTAGAAAGCCACGAAAATTTCAACGATGGGTATTGTTTTACATTTGCAAAAACCGCCCTCTGGCGTCGATGCAAAAAAAGAATAAAGTGTGATACTCCGTTTGGTCACAAAAGCGTTGTAACCGAAGTACCTATTTTGGCTTAAAATGCCCCATATTCCCAATATATGGAGGTTATTGGGGCAATGTGACACAGGTCAAAGTTTACAACTTTTTTTGTAGATTATGTTCTCAATATATAAAAGAAATAGAAGAGGTGTTTGGAAATACGGTTCCGGCATTCAAAAAAGCTCCTCGCCTGAGATTCTCATAGCCCGTCACTATGACATTTTTATGCACATACGTTTACCCTCTCTGTTATATGGATAAGGTTGAAGCTACATGACATTAATTTATCTGAAGATAGTCATTGTATAAACCAGAGACCCGAAACCTCATTATTCAGTTCTTCATTGTTTTTGTTTAGCTGGAATGAGAAAGCAGACTCTACTTTCTCTGATTAAGTATGAGAATGTATGGGAGAAAGCTTACATTTCACTGTCTTTCTACCTCGAGTTTTTGCAACGCTCCTCATAATATGAAAAATATTATGCACCTTTATACAACAAAATATTTGTTCTCTTTTGTTTTTCTGAAGTAAAGTGTGAGTCGGCGAACACCAACCTCTCAGATTTTTTCTAATGTTATAATAGGCAATCGACTGATGGAAGCACAATGGACACTTGGGAATCTTGACTCTGTAATAATCAGAAGTTTAAGTTTAGAGGGACGTTTGTTAAATGTTAATATAATTTTACTGCCATAAAAACTCGGTGGGGGTAGCGGAAATCCTAATGACTTGTATCTGTCGTTGAGAAAGGTTGGACGTGGATGCAGGTCTTCATCTTCTTTTTAAAAAATTGACAAGAATCCAAGTGAGCGAAGCGTTGCATGTAAAACTTAAACTTTTAAAACTGATGTCACTGACTGACTGACTCTAAAAAATATTCGTGGGTACGCAGATTGTACGAAAAACTCATTGTGAATTATATTCATTTAAACATTGGGCTGGTGTTCAAGGTCAGGAATTTTTCCAAAACATTAATCCGTTCATACTACAAATGGTTTCCGGCCATTTCCTCACATGGCCCTTATGGCCCACGGGTGCATCCTCATTTTCCTCACATGGCCCTTTCTCACAGCGAGTTTTCCTCCCAAGCCAGTTTCCTCACATGGCCTTTTTCCTCCCAAGTCAGTTTCCTCCCTAGGCCTTTTCCTATCATAGGATATTTGCTCCCCAAGCTTTTTGTCTTTTGCTTTTTTAACATTTATGTCAGTGACTATAAAAAGTATTGGTAAAAATGCAAATTGTAGCAAAACGCATTGTGAATTATACTCATTTAAACATTGGGCTGCAGTTCAAAGTCATGAATGTTTTCAAAAAATTTGAACTACAATTAAGCTTTTTCGGTTTTTCGAGTTAATCCTCAGTTGTAACGTTGTAATGCGTAAGTGATAGTTATAAAGGGCAGAGTTGCACGACGTCAAAATTTCTGACTTGAGGGGTCTACATCGGGCCAATTGGTAAATATATTGATTTTGGGCAGAGAAAAAATCAGTTGAGTCCAAATTTTCACAAGACAGGACTTTCTTTACTCTGCAACCACAATCCTACTTGATCCAGCTAGACGTGTCCGAGAGGTGGGAATGTACCATGCCACCTGGACCAACGACATGCTTGTTATTCTGGGGAATCCCACTCAATACCGAATAGGAAAAATTGAAGCATTTTCAGTTCTTTGAGATGCTGCTGCTGGTTTTGCCCGTTTTTTGTCTTCTTCAACATCTTGTGCATAAAGACTTGGAGAAGTGAGACACCCTGAACTTTCAAATGCTTTCTCTCTCATCGTAAGCCAGAAACTCGGCTAAAAGACGAAGGCAAGCTTTCTTCAGTTTCTCCTCATATTTCAGTTCTCCAAGCTTCTTGAGACTGCGAAAAGCCTATTTTGTACTTTGTACCATTTCAATGGTCCAAACTCACTCTAGCTTGAATTCCGCTGGTAGAATCTGACCTTCGTAGAGATGCGCCTACGTTATCTTGTTTTTCTTTTGCTCCTCCAAAAAGGATGCATTGCGAAACATTGGCGTTTAACTCCATCACTGTCTTCACCTCGGAAAAAAATTTAAGTTTCTGAAGTCAGAACTATTTTGAGCTTATCCTTGCCCCCGAATTCCAAGCTGAGCGCATTCAAGTCAGCAAATTATACTTGTGATGCGAATAATATTTTCTATGTTTCTTACCTTTCAAGTGCTCACTTTTCTATTTCTCCGAGGTGGAACCACACATTTTTCACGACAATACAATTAATAGGATAAAAATGGCAATAACATTACGCATGAGCAAGTTTCTGGACAATGTACCTATTTGTAATACTTTCTTTTGCATTTGCAATGAAATATCATAGTTCGAATTTATCATCATATCAGGACTTAAATGACCATAAAGAAACATTTATTCAATTACTTACAAAATTTAACTAACGTAAAATTTATTTTCGTCGATAATCTTTATATTTATTCTTCCAGTTTTCCAGTGAGCAACTAAGCTTTGTGTATAAATATGGAATTTCATACAACACGTACAAGCTAAAACAACCTAGCAAGTTCTATATATAAATGACTTGCTTTTAATTTGCTTACCGGTGTTGGAATACGCACAATATTCATGAGTATTGACGACTCGTTTTATGATAGTGTCGCAGATTCATAAGGAATCAGTTACCTGTCTCACTCTCACCTCAGGATTTTGTCCCTTATCCTCTTTTATCATTATTTTGGATTAATAAGTAGTGCTTTAAAATATTTTGATTTTATGTAGCAATATCAGAGTGACAACCTAGTTGCTAGAAAAGGAACAAAACAAAATTCATCTGTCATATTGAAAAAAACACTAATACTTTCGGATTCTCTCTCTAATAACCCCAAAATAATACTGAATGAAAATGGCGTTGTTTATTTACATTTTATTACATTTAAAAAGCGAAATTATTCATCATGCTCAAAACGGACTGTATTAAAACATTAAAGAGGTTGGTACTGACAAAAAATACGAAAAAGGACATTTTTAATCTAACTTATGATCTAAGTAAGTAGCGTTGCTGTAATAAACTTTTGGGCGTTGAATGCTTACTAAAGGTAAATGAGATTTGAGGAAGCAATTAATGTTACGATCTGAGTTTTATGATTATTTGCAACCACAAAACGTATATAATTTTCTTATTTTTCTCACCAACGTCTTATTATATTTTGGTCCAAAATTATTACAAATGTTTGAGAATCTCAAAATTGAGAGAAAATTGCATAATCAATCGCAATCTTTTTAAAAACCATATACACACACTGGATTGCTCCCAAAAATTGAAATTTTTAAATCTATCATGCTACTAAAATGTTTTTCGCGTTAAGCTTTATCACCACTGGTTGTGGACAGATAACATGCTCCCTGGACTTTTAGTTGCTTCAAGAGCTACAAAAGGTAAAGTTGCACGACGTCAGCATTTCCACACAACGCCGTAAAATATATCGCTAGCTTAAAAGCAGAAGGCTTTTACTCGAAATCTGGGAAATTACAGACTCCGCTTACAAGTTCTTTAGGTGGACAACGGAACCCGTTAACTTGTTTCATAGAGCCCTCTTACTCGAAAAAAAAATATTTAAAAAAAACAGTACCAAAATACTCAGAATTTAATGGGGAATACGATAAGCACAAAAAATCAACGGAAAAGATTTTTTTGTAAGCTAGTTCTGCGTCGAATCTAAGAAACAAGTTAACGGGTTCCGTTGTCCACCTAAAGAACTTGTAAGCGGAGTCTGTAATTCCCCTGATTTCGAGTAAAAGCCTTCTGCTTCTAAGCCAGCAATATGTACCCTTACAGATTCGATATACACAGGTTGTGGGTTAAAGACAAGAATTACCTATTACAAACTAGGATTTTTTCGCATTCTGTGGTGTATTTTCGCCTTTCTGCTATTCAAGCTCAAAGAACTATTGTAACAACCAAATGAGATTATCATATGAATAAAATAAAACGTACACACAATTTATGTGCCCAGCCATATCTCTCATGACATAAAAAATATTAAATGAAAATCACTTCTTTTCTTATGCTTACAAGTAAACTTGCGCATAAATATGGAAGTGCACACAACACATCCAAGCTGACACAACCTAGCAAGTTCCATGTATAATTAACTGCTTTTATTTTGCTTACCGGCGTTGGAGTACGCACAACGTACAAGAGTATTGACGACTCGTTTGATGATGCGTTCAGAGATTCAAAAGGAATCTGCTACCAGTTTCACTCTGATGATTTTGTCTGTTATCCTCTTTTATCAATTTTTTGGATTAAGAAGAAGTGCTCTGAAATATTTTGATTGCATGTAGTCAATTTAGAATGACAACAAAGTTCCTGGAAACTAGCAAAATTCGTTTGTCTTTTTAAAAAAAAACATGTACACTTAAATGCTTTTAGGAGTCTGTCTCTCATCATCCCAAAATAATGCTGAATGAAAATAACTTTTTTTATTCACATTTTGGGGAAGTGCAACTTTCTGAAAACCTCATTTAATCTGACTATAATTGTAGTTATTTGAAATAAAAATTTACAGTATTAATCTGGTACTTGGTGTGCAGCTACATTTAAGTGCCCTCAATGACTGAGATTTGTACATCCATGGGCATATGAAAACTATTATTGCTGAAGCATATTTGTGTCACTTTAATTGTAGGTACGCAGACCGTTTATTTGTAATTGCTTGAGATGAGGAATAGCGTTTGCTCTGACTGATCTGGTTTGATGAATCCCATACTGTAAATTAGACGAGGCATTGTTATTCCCCATACACACAGGGAATTTTCAACCCTAACATCAATCTTGTCTGCTTGGGCCTTGAAGACATACTACTCGATACGGTGTTTCATGTTAGACTAACGTCAATTGATTTTTCACATTTTTGCAATTGTTTTCCTGGCGTTTGGCCTTCCTTTTAGAAAGGGTAAAGGAAAAAATCAAACTAGTGGCAGCTACAATTAGATAAATCAACAAAACTGTTGCTTACCAAAAACGACATGTGGTTTTCCAGGAACCATTTAGAGGAATAAGAAAACCTGGGGTACTTTACTGATGTAAAGAGTGAGACACGCCTGCTTATATCAGTATCAATGACACCTAAAACAGTTAAAAAACGAAAACTGGCTGCTATTTTAACGGAGAAAAGACGACAACTATTTTTTCCTCTCCACTAACTTCTCTTGCTCCAGCAACTAGTTGATGTAGCAGGCAGCTTTGTTTCTTTCACATAAACATGCTTGTCCTTTTTTATGAAATTATGATCAGACTTTTGTTTTCGCATGCATTTATTTGCAGCAACTTTAAAAAAATGAATTTGAAGATGTTTTACATAAATGCTGGGCTGTTAAAACATTGTTTGGAATATACGTATTGGATTCACAGCTTAATTTTTTTATTGCAATCTTAATGTATTATAAAAAACTTGCTTAATTGCATGCAGACATGTAATCTTATCATCAAAAATTTGCAATGATTACTTCGTAGTAAGCTACACGTTGGCATTTTTGGATCAACCGTTTCTTTATACACTTTTACAGCTATATGGATTCTAAGATATTGGTTGGCTTATAGGGCAACTTGTATATAGTCGAGCCCTATATCAAATATGCAAATTAGGATGTCTGTCACATGATTTAACATAAAACAAAATGTTTTTCTGAGCCAATCTTAGAATCTTTGGATCTGTATTCTTGAAATAAAATCAAAGCTAATTTGTGGGTTTCATTTCTTTCGTTCTCTCCCAGTTTATGTTTGGTATCATTTGTCAGCAACACCAGCATCATCATCAGTAGTTTAATGACAAAGTTGTAATAATTTACAAAATTTAGTTTACTTTTGCCAGCAAAATTTATTTTGTTTGAAGTTGAGTAATCTCTGAATTTAATCTAAATTACTATTACAATTTCATGTCTTGCCATTAAATTAAATATATTATTTATTTTAAAAAACAGCATCATTATGGACCTTGCTGAACTTCCCAAGGATATTGTACTTGCATAATCTTCCGTATATTTAGTCTATATTTTCCCATCATCTGCCTTGCTGAGTTCGTTAAAACGCGTCACCTTCACTAAAAAACGAAACTACCCATTTCTACGAAGTAAGAAAACTGCTGGAGTTACATTACGTTACAACTTTCTTCTATTTCGTGATCACCATAATTTCTGCAGCATAAATTTCGTTAGTCATAACAACCACCCTCAACCGTCTAAAAATGCGAGTTTTTCTTTAGAGTTGACAAAGTATTATTTTTAGAGAATCTTAAAAGCTGCTCAAAAGAAAAATGGCTCCGAATCACATTACGACATTGACTTCTGGAGTGCCTATCCTTCTAAACTTTTTCATATCCAATTATTTAGATGAGTGCCCAAGGTAAGCTGCACAATAACATAATTTAATCTGGAGTCACGTGGTGAACAATGCTCTGGGACGAAGAACCTGAACACTCATGAGTTGTTATTCCAGCAACACGTACATCCTCACCAGGTTTTCGGGCAATTAGATCAGGTTTTCTGCAAGTTTGTTGCAGTTGTTCCAATATTACAGCCGTCCTCTTCTTGAATAATAGCTCTAATTTGTTCCTTACTCCATTTAGCACTCCGCTTTTGAAACCATCGCTAAACAAGCATATATGAACAAGCTTACTATGACAATCAAACGAGTGACTTTCCAGATAATTTCAACATTTCAGTTTTTACCTTAATCCTCTGTTCAGGCAAATCTATCAACAACCTAAAACACTCAATCTCGTACGAGTTTGGAAACTTAATCTCTTCAAACGTCTTTTCAAGAAAGTCCAACTGGTGCGATGTAAGACGGGGCCTGCACCAACACCAGATATTACGAAATATTTAATCCGAAAAAGTTGATGATGATATCATAAGTAATACATACAGTCTTTGTTTCGCCAGGCCACCTGGTTGCTGGTCTCGTTGATACTGAGTATTAATTGAGGAATTCCCTGTTACTGCTGCCAACGGAGAGACAAATCCTGGTATGTTTAGATAAGTATAATATGGAACTTGAAGTGGGCAAACGGGTTGATTTTGCTGAAAGTTGGAACTCGGTATGGCAATGGGATTGAGTAAAGTGTACTCCTCAATATCAGACCATAAATCACCTGATGATTAGGATGGAATTAAAAAAATTTGGTGGTTTAATTATTGAATTCAAGTTAGTTATTATTCTCACAATAATTGTGCCTGTACCTGTTGGTAATTCAGTCGTAACGTTTGCTGGCTGTGAGGTGCAATTGTTTTGATCCATTTTAATAATGTTTTATCAGCAAAGGTAAGAACAGATTGGCTTCTGGTTTCCAACTGAGCTGGTTTTCATTTTGTATCACCATTTTGAATTGAAAATAGATGAATGCGATGGTAAATGGGACGTTTTTGTGCCCATTAAATTTCCACTAGATCGATAGAAAGATTCAATAGAAAGGGTTTGGTGATACAATTAATTTTAAGATGGGAAAGGACGTCTTCATTACCATCAAGAAGGAGCATTCTGATTCTTTCCAATGTGGAACACAACATTATTGCGGAAGTAAGCAATCGGAAACTAGGTAACCACAAGTGCTCATCTAAACTCAATTTTCCTTACAAGCTTCCATAAACATCACAATTTTCATTGTTCTTTGAATAGTAATAATAAAACTTTGAGTGTAATATTGTATAACAGTATTTCCCCCTGGAAGTGAGTGATCTTACGATAGTGATTTTTATCTTGTGACTCTTTTCTTGTAAATACAGACGTGTTAAATTATACAATAAGGTTGCTATTACAATTTATACCTGCAACTCATAAAAAGAGCTGCTAGTCCCCCGCAGTTTGTGTAGCCAAGTATACAGTTGAGTAAAATTATCATCATGTACGTTAATCTTTTATTTTCCCAAAATCATACAATACAAATTGAGTAACTTATGTGGCTTTTGTTAGCAGTTAAGTATTCTCAATATAAGTTTCCTTAACTTTTCTCATTCCTTTTTTGATTTCTTTGAGTTTGGATCAAAATTACCAGTGTATAGCAGTTTTTCAGGGTTGTAGCTATAAAAAGCCACTACCTGAACGCTGAAGGTTTCTTATTTGCATCAGCATCTTGGAAAAAAATGGAAAGCAAACAACTAAAACAAGGGATACATTATTCCAATCTGCAGCCGCTACTTCATTGAGAATATTCGAAGCTGTTAAAGTTATTCCCTTTGACCAATTACCTTTTGTGGTTTGAGAAGTTCATAAAACCTGAACATTAACGGATGAATGTTTTTTCCTATTTTAAACTAACGAGGAACCACCGATGTTAGCTAAGCTGGACTATTTGGTGAAAACGTAAAGCAAAACATTTTGTTCGGAAAAGAGTTCAACCTATTTAAATACGAAGAATTTGAATGAGAAAGTGAGCGATTTCGTTTTTGAAAATAGCATAGTAGGATATTTAGCGGGGAAGCTGAGGATAATGGTAACTCACCAACTGCAGTATCTACCAAAAGCGGATCATATCATCCTAATGGAAAACGTGCGTAAGGTTATAATAAATTTGAAATCATGCATATTTCCCATGTATTTATAAGATATTGCATTTTCGGGAAGGATTGCAGCTCAAGGTAATTACCACGAGCTGCTGAAAGCGGGCACTGACTTTCTCCATACAAAAGTAGACGCTAGCAAGAAAGAAGTGGAATCTAGGAAAAACGTAATTGACAACTCATCACCCCAAACACTAGAAGTAGTCACACATTCAAAACCAGAAGCAAAAAAGAAGAATTAGAAGGGAAGGGTGACGGCTCTTTCGGACTTAAAGTTCTGTGGAATTACTTAAATAGTTATGGCTCTCCAGTCTGCCTCGTTGCAATGCTCGCTTTCTTTCTTTTCTGCCAAGGAGTGTTAAACAGATCGTTTTATTGTTTCAACTATTTGTAAGGATTTTTCATATTTTATTAGCTTCATAAAACATTTCTATTCATACGAAATTATTACTTAATTATCATCTATTTAGAACCAAGAAAACAGTAGCTTCTTCTGAAGCGGAGCTCACTGTGCAAATTTTTATATTTGGTGGAGTAGTGGGTTGTTGAATCTCACCAGAGCCTTGAGTTTCTTCGTGTACTGAAAATCAGGAGCTGCATAATCAAATGCTTCGGAGTTTGGTTTGTAAAGTATATTGCACATTGAACGTTATTACAATAAGAACAAAACTATACCTAGAACTGAAATATTGTCCACAAATGTAAAGAGCTTAAAGTTATTTACCGGAACAAATTCCCAGCTTGAAGTGGTAGGTTAGAATTATGCTATCTTTTAAGATGGCTCCAGGACAGCATATTCGCGGTTTTTTGAAGAGTGAAAAAATTTCCCTGACAAAGGTATGTATTTTGAGTGCAAATATTTCAGTTATTGGTATTTTAAAAATTAAGAAAAAGTTAACATTTTATGAGACTGCTTATCAAATACCAACTTTTGTCCAGACCGTCTGGGCCAGACCTTACTCTCCATTTTACAGACTTTAAAAATTCTTCAGCTAAGTTACTATCGATCATTCATAATTGACTGGATTATTGGTTAGCAACACAGTTAAAATCAAGGTTGCAATCAAGCCTGTAAAGAGATGAATGAGAGTTACCCTGCCGATGAACTGAAACAACGACTGGCGTCACTCTGAGGGAACACAGAAAGTTTCTAGGAGACCCGGAGAGATCAAGTACCGCAATCAAGCTTTTATAAAAAGAGATGGATGCTATTTTTCAACGACTAACTGCGATGGTGACAATGTGAGGAAAGCACATGTAGATCAGATGAGGGAACGGCATGGAGTTTCAAACATTTGTCCAAAACTCCTATGTGATGGAAATGCCTGTGTGATGGACTTGGAGAATGGATGTTACATAATAAAGTGAGGTTTGCATGTAAAAATTAAACTGTTAACATTTATGTCAGTGACTATAAAAAGTACTGGTGAGAATGCAAATTGTAGCAAAACGCATTGTGAATTATACTCATTTAAACATTGGGCTGCAGTTCAAAGTCAGGAATGTTTTCAAAAAATTTGAACTACATTTAAGCTTTTTTGGTTTTTCACTTAATCATCAGATGTAACTTTGTAACGCGTAAGTGATAGTTATAATCAGCACGACGTCAAAACTTCTATCCAAAAAACGGAAAAAAATATACCATTACAGGTTAATTGTGTTTGAAGTACTGGATTTAAAACATGGTGCAAGATACATATTACTAATTTAAAACTAGATAATTACTAAACTGCAATAACAAAGCAATTAAAAAAGAATATTGTACTTCAAAAACGAACATTGAAACAAAATCACTTTATTTCCCTTCGGTTCAAGATAGGGACTAGCAACAAGCACATTATTCTTTTAATATCAGAATAAAAAAGTAACTAACTCTAATTATGTGTGATATCATCAATAATACGAAGCACAATTTGCAAACTCCATGAAAATAGCTCGCTAAGAATTATATGAATATCTTGAAACAACATAAATGACGCTCACAATCTGCATGCATAGTCTCCTCGAGGGTTGCAACATTTAACTGAATTAAGGACAAATATTCCACTCATTGCATAGTATAAAGAACGTCGATGAAATTTGTACATCAAAAATGAAATGTCCAACAACAGTAAGAAGATTCATAAGATACAGCAACTGCTAGATATTTTTGTATTTGGGACAAATATAAACGTGAAAATATAAACAAGAAATCCTCGCTAAATTTAATAAGAAACCCGCGTATGATGAAATTGTGAAAAATACAAGATATATGAATACTTTTTACCAAATTACTAATTAAGTTTTTACTTACCAAATTTTTCAAATCCACGTAATAGGTTCGGACTTTTTTCACCATGAACTATTCAGAGCACTCTGTTTAATCATTTTCATGCCTTTGGAATGAACTCTGGTTGCAGCAAAACCTCAAACATTTACGTTTTTAATAAAAATTGCTTTACCTCAATTTCTGTCCATCTACTTCAAACTGTAAGGTACTACGTCAAGTAAATGAAGTGTCATGGGTCCCTGAGGGTTAGGTCTCCCTACATATGCCAGCCAAACCCCCTAAAAATTTAACGGTTTAAGGGGGTTCTAAATTAGAAGGAACCATCGTTCCATTATGAGACACCAGATTTTTAACATTTTTCAAGATAATGCCCTAGTCACAGCATACTAGGGCAGAATCGGTTCTTGGGTGGCGGCCATACTCACAACTAGTGGGGGCACCTGATACCCGAGTCCCAATCATCTACTCCCCCAAACACGGGAATTATGAAAAAATGTATTTCTATCTTTCTATTAAGAGACAGACCTTAATATTATTATAAGACTTATACATTTCATCTTAAAATCAAGGAAAGCCCCTATGTCAAGAAGAACATTAACAACTTCAACCTGAAACAAGGAAATTAATACAACATAGAATTCTCTATTGCTAGTCATCGCCAGGAAACTAAAGAATCCAATGTGCCGAATATATTTGAAACTTTTTGCCTTCCAAATTTTTTAGTATTTTTCAGTCTCATATTCTACCACAAGCTTTTTGCCTGTTGAGTTCTCAGTTTTAATAGTTCACCTTATCATACTGGAAGAAAGTACAGGATAATAAAAGCTTTGAAAGTAGAATAAATCAGTATATTGTTTGTCATTCAGACTGCAAGTAGCCGCCTCGTAACATTTTTTACTCAGTTTCAGTAGCCTGCATTTTTTATTACGTTTACATACTACTTCAAATTTGAAATACTTGAAAGATATCAGACGCTACGCAGGGTGAATAATTGGCGGACAATCGACAAAGCAAAACGTTTTTATACTGTTGCGGTCAGAAGTTGGATCTTCCGTTTCTTCACTGACCATGAATGGGGACAAATGCCTAACAATGGGCCTCATTCAACCAATCTTGACTCAATATAATTATGTCTTTCATATTGTGTTACGGCGGAAGTTCTGAAATGAATAATATCGTGAAATTTGATTTTACCGGTGGAATGGTATGATTGTTTATAGTTGCCAGCCAGTCCATATCGATTATAAATAAAAGGATGTGATTTTGCATCTACAGTAAATGATTCCTAATATGAACAAATGACTAGAACTGTTCAAAAGATGTAGTTATGAAGGCCGAAATATGTATATAAATATGCGCCTAAAAACCACAAGCTATGTATCCAATGTGGTTAAATCGTCTGACAAATAACAAAAATGGACACAAAACTTTTAACATTTGTGTGTCTAAATTGGCTACACGCCAAAAAGTCTTATACTCCTTTATTGAAAAGTTTAGATAAGTTAGATTGACGTTTGGCAATTAAAGTAACATAACATTTTTGAGACTGGTAGAGTGGTAATTTCAAAAAAGTTTAATGTTCAAAAAAGTGTTAAAAAATGTCATAAACCAGGTATGTTTTAACAGAAACGAGGTGATAACTCAAACTGGTGCCAAGTTAAAACAATACTGCATGACTATCTGGTAATTTCCGAAATAAATACTATTTGATATTGTTGTTGATTACTGTGCGAAAATATCAATCCATGGCCGTCGCAACAGAACAGGCAGGCAGAAAAATGGTCCCCCCAGATTTGTGGAATCCGCCGTGGAAATACATAAGCAAATGTTTAAAAATTCGCATATTCAAATAGCTTTGTCGCGCCTGTCCCCCACTCAAAATTCCGCTTGCAGAAAACGGCCTGATACTCAATGTTGTGTAAAAAAAACGATCAGGGTGTCATCATCAACAGTAAACCGCAGGTCAATTAATAATATCAACGTGTATGGTGCTCAAACTGCTGTGCAGCAAGCTTAGGAAAAAATATGCGGAAGAGCAAATCCTTGTGTGTGCGACTGCTTGGGTATGAGCTACGAGAATGGAAGAACGAGGAAAGTTCATTAAAACGGGAGATCTCATATCAGTGACTGGGGAACACATCTGTCATATTTCTTCACTCGAGTGAGTATAGTTCTTCATTATCATCCATCCAGGAAAAGCACGTTTCCGTATCCATTGAAAAAAGAATTGCAGGAGAAGCTTCAGCAATAAAGAAAAACAAACAAGTCGTGTTAGATAGTAGATTTTCAAAACTTTTTAATGCGTATGGGGAAAACGAATTAGGAGATTTCTTAAAGGTGTTGTAGCATATAACAGGACACACACAAGAAAATACAGGTATGGTAGTGGAAGCACGTGATGATGCATTTACTACAGTGGGTAATTTACAAAAATGAACACTTACGTATTTAACAAATATTGTTACATAACATTTTAATTGGAGCTGTCCTTTCAAGAAAAACAAAACAAGTCTATGAAAGAATGTATCAGTATCAACTCCTTATGTAACTTTATCTTGGCGTTCTAAATGATTGTATACATTGGGACGCCTTCGATTCAATAGCATGGATCTCTCAACCTCGTTCACATTCTGCCCTCGGGAGTACCTGACTAACTACCATGCATTTATTACACTATGCGTATTGAACGCATAGCTGAGCAGTGGAGGCTGAATTCGTATCATCAATTGCGTCCGTCCCTAGTGACTATAAATATAAAAAATAAAGTATGAAAATGGGTTGTAAATCAGGTTTCGGGTTGAATTTGTGAAATTTTGGGGAATGCATTACCATAACACTTGCAGATGTGTGGCTTGCACTTGAACTGCTTTCTTACTTGAAGCAGTACTGCGTTGCATCAGTAGGTACTGTGTTGCGTACCAGACTCTTTTTTGATTGATTATTGGAGTCCCTTTTTGTACGTACGCCTCATTCCTGGAAAATATTGCAAGGCTTGGTCGAGTGTACATTTTGATCATTTCTTTCTCCTTGATCTTGGAAACCTGCTTTTGAACTAATTCTAGTTCCGCCTGTTTTTTAAAGTCAAATGAGTGCAGTTTGTCATTTAACTCCTCAAACCGCATCCTTTTACTTTCTTAACGAGTTTCCACCTCAACCCTTATCTGCTTAAGTTTATTACTTCTCTTCTCCCCTCCTTTCTCTAATTTAATTTTTCTGTACGCCGTCCACTTTCCTTTTAAATTCAGCCATGATGAACCTACAGAGGGTGCTGGATTTGAGGGTTGAAGACATGGAAGAGGAGGAGGCGAAAAAGTGTGTTGATTTTGTCGAATTTTCAATTTTTTTCACAAAGTCTTACTCCTCCTTTTTCCTTTTTGCATGTGATTGGACTGTGATAGTCTTTCGTCCTTTGAATAATGCTAAGGAGTAGAAGTTCCAACAAGTTTTGGGTAATGTTGTTTTTGAATAGCGCTGGGGTGGGTTCAAACTCCCTCAAGTTATTCCTCGAGTTGCTCTGTTAGCTCCATAAATAATTCCAAGTCTTTACTTTGTGCTGCTTGTTGCACATTTTGGAGGCTTTTCAAGTCCATGTTACAAGATAAGTCAGGGTTTTGCTCCCAGACCATATCTTCTTTATCTTCGCTTGCACTGTCGTCACTTTCACCAGGAATTTCGTACTTCATAGATTTTGAAACGCAACTTCTTGTTGGTCGTGCTTGTCAAGGAGGGGCAGGAGGTGGAGCAAGAGTCACATTTGGTCTCTTTTTCTGACATGGTGATGATGATTGCTTAAATATCGGATGCTGCTTATGGGATAGCATTTGGAGGACGATATCTTGGTATCTTTACTTGATATTCTGGTAATGACTGAACTGCTTTAGCTGCTCCTAGAATCGTGTATTGCGTTGAGCTGGATTGTGCGTTAACTTGAATCACTGATTGAACAGTGTTGGAATGTAAAATATGATTAGTATGCTATATCAAGGTTATGACTCTTGTTATACACTGGATGTTTTGAAATTTCTTTCCTCACACTTCCCTGTTATATTACCTTGTCGGCATTCTTGCCCTAATTCCTTTCTTCTGATTCAGACTATATCGGTAGTCTAAACACGAGCATCCTTGCTCGCGTCTACTTTTATCAACTTCAATAAGGTCATGTTCAACTCTATAAATGATTGCAAATTTGGCTCAATAAATCAGTCTTTCTCCTGCAGAGGTTATATCCGCATACGACGTTATTTCACCTCCTTACATTTGGCATTTGGAGGACGATGTCTTGGTATCTTTACTTGATATTCTGGAAATGACTGAACTGCTTTAGCTGCTCCTGGAATCGTGTATTGCGTTGAGCTGGATTGTGCGTTAACTTGAATCACTGATTGAACAGGAGCATTGAATTTTATGATTTTGCACCAGCTTGGGAGTCAGCTAACAGTCTTTTGGATGGCCGTTTTGGGGGAGGTTGTGTACCAGGGAGGCTTTTTTTACGTTTTGGAGGCGGCGGGGGTGGTTGATCTTTTTCATCAGAGTCAGCCACTATGAAACGCATAGGCACGTGTGATTCCCTTCTTCCGGTAGATGTGCCAGGCTGGGTTGATCTGGGTTTGAAATCAACCCCGTCCATGGCAATATTTGCAATGGGTTGTGAAATTTCTGTCATTTGCTCACTTTCACGTTTTGGTGAGGCCACTGTAGAAGAAGCTGTTTGATTGTCTGCCGTCTGCAACTCAAACCGTTGTTGTAGCTCCTCATCATGGAACAAGGATTCATTTTCAAGGTTCTTGCAAGCTAAGGACGGTGACGATGATGAAGTAGAGGAGGGGGAGCTTGACAAAATAGACATAGATCTAGAAGCGACACAACTTGTAGTTGCAAACGAGCCCGAGCCGAAGCGTCCAAACTAGAACCGAATTTAACTAAATACTTACGGCACTGCTCTCATTTGAAGACTATAAAGAAAAAATAGTGTTATCTAATCTGAGATTAATTTTGTTTACAAAAATAATTGATGCAGAAATAGTAATGGCTGTTAAATAATGTTTTTTAATTTTTGTTGTGACAAAGATTCAAATTTCTGTAACATATGCTTTATACTATTATTCCGGGTTATAAAACAGCACTTTTATACTAATTGTTTTACAGAAAATCCGCTTATACTAATTTTCCATTGTGCAATCGAGTTTCTACTATTTACTGCAAGCACTAACTACGATTTGACAAGAATTCTGGCACCCCTAAATTTTCAATGCTACTCAAAAAACTCTTTCTGTACTAGTAACTCCAGACTAAAAGTAAGCTTGCTTGGGGACTCACTGGCTGAATTGTACGTGGTGTGGAGGATTTATCTACTGCTGATAAAACCTGTATTTCCTTTTAATCTCCGGACCTATGATGTCAAAACTAACAAAGAAAACGATGAACCAACAAAAATCTGGAACTGCCTCAAAAGTTGACAACCCTCCAAACGCCAAAATCACCAGAAAGCGAGGAATGGAAAAAGAAATGGACACATCGAAAACTAAAGACACTGAGAACATTAATCCTTCCAAAAAACAAAAAACATTGATGACTGTGAAAATTGTGACAAACTTGTTACTACTCTTGCTGAAATAAATGCCAAACTTGGAAAAGTGGACAAGATTGATGAAATTGTCCAGTCAATTAAAGAAATTAAAAACGAGCTATCAAAAACCAACACCACCATTACCTCACTCCAAAACAATGTTGATAATATTTATGCTGGCCTTGATAATATGGCTGACCGAATTGAAGAAGTCCGTTCTGACCGTGATATACTTGAAACTGAAGTGAAGAAAATTAATCTAACCATCTCCGGGATTGGTGATGACGAAAAGGAGACCGACCTTCTACTACGCTCAAAAGTTCAGAACTTCCTGAACTCCATTGTCACAACTGAAAACGTACAAATTGACACAGCAACAAGATAAGGAAAGTTCCAAAAAGACAGAATTAGATTAATAAGGATCCCATTTGCCTTAATGCGTGGTAGAAACTTAGCATGGGATAATCGTATGAAATCTAAATCACCTGTGTATCTCAATCTGCCCAAAAATCTGCCTGCCCAAAAGATCTGCCCAAAAATACCCTCCGTCTTCATGCAGAACTCCGTAAGAAGAAACGGGACTTAATGACAATGAAAATAAATGCCAAGATTAATTACAACAATTTTAGTGTGCTCACATCGGACAAAACTTTCAGACTTTTACCAAGCCTTGATTTTAATGAAATAGAAGCAAACAATGTGATTGCTCCACCAACTTTTTTAGCCAATCGCAAATAATTTAACAAAACCAAAGCAAACCCAACTGCAAAATTAAGATTAGCCAATTAAACAACAAAAACAAACAAATTCAACAAATCTGTGAATAACTTATACCAGTCTAATAATATTGATGTGCTCTGTATAAGTGAAACGTTTTTAAACTCAAACTTATAGTACATTAACTTCATTGTACTAATTCACTTGTAACCTATTCGTACTTAAAGTTGTATAATAACTTCGCCTCCTATCAGCGTAACAACCTTGGTTAAGGATGCTGATATGGTATTAAATAATAATAATAATTGTGGGAAATGCATTTTATTGAGTTTTTCCCAGCCCTAACCGGATTTCAAATAACAGTTTTAACTTTCTAGCAAAGTTGTGTAAAAAGAACAAAATGGTTACGTTTTTTGTAGACGTATTGTATTTGCATGTATTGTAGACCAACAATGCGACACATGACACTATGTACACAACATGCAAACTAATGTTATTAAAATTTGGCAGAGTCTTGGAATATTGTGATTATACCTGAGATAAGATTTCTTACTCATCAATAAACTGATTAGAATTTGATCAAGGTATGATTTAATGATCAGATATTTCGATGTACATGTTGAATTTACTAGGCTTTTAAATTCGTTTACAGTACATCGTGTGTGTTGTCAAGTATAATTGAAACTATAAAAGCATGTAACTTCCAGCCTATATGTGATTCATTTTATTGTTAGCGTTCATTTAATTTTCTGCTTAACGTGTAGTAGTTCATTGGCTATAAGTTTAGCACAAACAATGCTTATCGTATAGAACAATGTTTTACTAAACAGGTGTAGCAATTCGTTTATAAATAAATGATAACATATAGTATCTAATAAATGTATTATAATTTTTTGTAACTTTATACTAATGCTATTCTACATTCTTGAACCTTTGCAAAGTATATCCCATATCTTTGTATTCATGATATTATCAAAGAAGTGTTTTAAAAACTCACGGATACATGATTTATTACTTCATCCAATGTATGATACATTATTGAATAAAATTTTATCAATATATTTGATTTTCTTTACAACTAGTTGTATGAGCAGTCCAATCGTATTATTATGAGTACAAATACAATGATTACCATTGTTTCGGATCTTGTATGTCTTTTAATCATTTATGCAAGGGATGCATTGAAACATGCAGATGTATATACGAAATCCGGGCCGATTTTATTAGAAACATGCGGATGTAGAAATTCTCTCAACTTTGTCAGAAAGTTGCGTCTAATAATTAGACTTCATCGCTATTAGTATGACTTGTGTAAAATCTCAAGATCCAGCAAGTGATCGAACATTTACTCTTACAATTTCATATGAACATTCTGCGAAAATATTTTACAAAGAAATTATCGCTGGATAAGTCCGAAATACTTAGTAGCTTTGTATGAGTTTTGTGGGTAAATGGTAATAGAGACCACAAAAAGTCAAAGCCAACATTGATATGTATCTGGAAATTGGCAATAATTATCTTATTGTTAGGTATAATTTGACACAATAAACTTTTGTGAAGAACTCCAAGCAAGCTCAGCTTACCTATTGCATTTTTAGGACTAATAGGGATAAAGGGGTGGGATTAAGTTAGGTCAACACAGTTTTAAAACGTTTGTAGTTTTTCAGACTAAGACGTTTATTAAAGGATGAATGTCACACCTAAAAGAACATTAAGTGGCTATAGTACCATGAAACAGATTTGGGGTTTCTATCGATTAGTTGTCAGACCACAGTGTATTTATTCAGGAGTTCAGAAACTGCTTGATTCCTGAATTTTTAGAGTAAAATAAATTGATTGTACTGCATCTGTCTTCAGAAATATTTGGTATGTTTTAGGTCACTTATATATCTTGAGGTTCTGCCTTCATAAATGGGTGTACAAGATTTTTTTTGATTCGATCTTAAATACGGAAATTGGCCGATTTCTTAACTATGCCATTTGCGTGATTTGAAACATCTTGGACTAATCAATGCAAAAACTGTAGCCCAAAGCTAAACGTTGGAAAGTATACCGTTAGGTAGCCTTGCTATTTAATAAACACGAAGTGGGGTAATGCCTGAGCTTTGGGGGCATTTCATAAATCATTCCTCCGTTATTGTTATCTTGGACAAAGTATCGTAATGAAAAATACTTGTTCCATTTAAGGTTTTGGGGTTCTCTATGGGAAATGTGTAATGTGTTGATTATATCTTTTAGTTAATTCTCTTCGTAAAACATGCTTAACATTTCCTATATCTTGAAATTTTTACTCGTTTTGCTTTTTTAAAATTTCAAGGCAGATTTTAGTATTCCGTAAGTCCGAAATTTATGCCCCCAGGAACTTGACATTTTTAATCCCCATCTTTGTCATGGTGTACAGGTTCCAAATAAATAGTTATTGGAAAATGAAACTATTGGTCATATGCTCCATTAAGTGGCTCTACAGGATACACCTCCACCCACTGGTTATAGATACCGAAAACCGATCATTGTATACTTAAGCCACATATTTGACACATTTTATGATTTATTGGTAAGGCTTAGCAGCTGGTAAGTATACCTTGGTAAAGTCATTAGATTTTTATATGAGCAAAAATCCCAGATATTCCCCACCAACCTGGTGCCATCTTAATTGGATTTTACCCGGATTTCTTCAAGGGCTGTTTCCTCAAATTTGCCGGGGACTCTGGCTAAGATATTTTCAGGGATGTTAGTGGTGATCGTGAGCCCACCTTGGCCTGCAGCAGATAGTCTACAATGATGTTTGTTGTCGAAATAATTGACGATTTCGAAAAATTTGAAAACAATTAACGTCAAACTAAAACAATTTTTGGGTTAGAGACTAATTCTTTTTGCATTCGCTCATTCACTCAAGGTTCAACTGTAAAAATTATGGCCCTAAACAATAAGGGCTTTTTAAAGTCAAGTTCAAAATTTAGGCATGGCACGGCCACTTAAATGGCCTAACTTTGAACATGATAGTCGAGCAGAATGGAATTTTGAGATTTTTTTTGCGTTCGGCAGCGCTTAAAGCCTCTTTACCACTTACGATGATCGGTTTTCGGTATCTATAAACCAGTGTGCTCCACCCCTTTTGAAAATTTGTTAACCTATGGGTACACCACGCATGTAATTTTTTGATGCACTTAATCCCCCCCTTTAATGTCTCACTTTAGGACGCAGTTCAGTGATGGATTTAGTATAAGACTGCAATATATAATGATAGAAATTTTTCAAGAATTTTAGCTCGTTTGCGAACGAAAAGTTAAAAATTATATCGTTTCAATTGCGAAAGATACTTTTTAGATATATCCGCGTGACCAATTGAATAAAATGTAAATGCTAATAATTTTTTGACATTGTAAAGAGATTGTTGTTTCCGATCTTTTTTCGCAATTTTATCATACGCGACTTTCTAATAAACAGATTCATGTTTCTGACATGTTAATCGCAATTCTCTCATACGCAGGTTTCTTACAAAAAATAGCCGAGGATTTCTTTCTTGCAATTTTGGAAGATTATCAGAATGAGGCATATTATGATTGATTCATTAATATACCACAAGAAAACGGGTCCATTGTAACATTTGCTTATTCTTGCATTCTTGCCGCAAACAGGTTTTAAAAAATTCGTTTGTTAATTAAAAATTTGAATGATATTTCGGAAAATTTATACCATTGAGTCAATATCAAGCTAAACACACGCTCAATCGAGTAATTTCTAAGCTATTTCAAGCATGCATTTAAGTTGCCCTAAAACAATTTAGCCACCCCCAAAAAAAAATAGACTTTCCCAATCGAGACTGCGTTACTTTTTAATAATGTTCGCCAATATGGAAAAAGAAAATGACAAAAAACAGAGAGTCTATTTAAATGAAACGCTAGCGTGTGAAATACTTCTAATTTACAACAGTATTCAAATCAAATGCAGAGGTTATGTAACATAATGCTAATGTATTTTAGGGCCTCCTGATATGACAGCATGGAAATTGAACCGGTCACTAAAAGAAGCCTTGCCTTTTAAGCAGTACTTCAGCAATAGTGTGTCATGTGTGCCCATTTACTCAAATGATTTTTCCGTTTGTTTCCACCCATATCAGGTTACGTAAAACTTGAGAGATGCGCAAAAATCAAATGAATTAAACAGGGAACTTATAATTTATATATCCGGGAATAACCCTGCAGCCAAGATATTACACTACAACAGATACACCATGTACTGCAGTCATGCTGTTAAAGTTCTCGCAACAGTTCACTCGTAATAATGCGCATAAAACTAAAAACTAAAAACTCTGAAAAATTTTTCACCCATAACAATGGGCTCACATTTTAAAGATTATACCTCGTAAATGCCCTTTCAAAAGACTGGTGTAAAGCGGTACCAAAAGGGTATCATTGGCATTTTTATCAAGAAACAACAATAAAGCTCCGTTTTCAATGGTAAGTCTTCCCCGGATTTGCTCGTTTCTTCAAGTTATATAAACGTTACATAAACGTGAATGTTTTTGATAGATTTATCAACCCCTTTTTAAAAATAGACATAAGCACATGCTCCCATGCACACATACAATAATGTAACATCTGTCTGCTTGTTCTCCGAATGCAACTTTTTTTGTGGTAAAAATATTCGCCATTCAACGTAAGGCAGGGAAGGTTAGAATTCTCATTGCCGACAAACGTTTCAGAATTGGACTCCTTTCCCGAGCATATATTTGCACATCAAAATAAGTTTCGGAAGGAGCAAAACCTTATGGTATTTTGCTTTTTTTGTCAATCTACTTAGCCCAGTTGTGGGGACGCATTTATCATTCTTTTTAAAATAAAAAAGCATTGAGAAAAATTACAAAAATTTCGGATCTTCCAGCGTTAAACACCATTTTGATAAATTGAGAGACTTTCTATATATTTTAGGCAAAATGTCGGAAGAGTTGTCAGGTTGAACTTCCTGTTGCATTCTTTGCATTCTATCAGTATAGAAATACACATTTTGAAGATTCTTATAAGTGCTGACTGCGTCCTTCTTTAAATCGAAAATTTTAACCTCTTTTGAAACACTCTTACCAAAATATTTACATTCTGTATCTTTTTGCCAAAGACAGATACAAATTTACTTTCCCAACTTCACCTTCTATTTTTAATAATACTTTTTTAATAACACGTTTTTAGTTTGATTTTCGCTGAGATCTGAAGTCTACTGTTTCTAGCTGCAAACGTACGCCAGAAAACTGCCCCATTACCGATGCTCAAGTGTTGTCAAACCCGGTAGAGTGAAGTGAGCGAAATCGGTTTATATTCAAATGATGATTATGTTACAAATATCCCTGATGATTTGTTCTGAGCATTGACTAAATCATTTCGATTTCCAGAGAAGTCAGAAGCACTGTCTGACTGACAGCTCAAAATTAGGACATTTTTTGCTTACTTGGTACTTTAAAAATTAAGTAGGTAAGTTTTAATTGCATTTGCATTTTTCATACTATTTCCATTTGTTACGAATAACACAAAAAAAGAAGTAAGGTTTTAATTTTCGTTTTGCACCAACGATTTACTTCCTATTACATATGAAACTTGAAAGAACCTTCTTTGACTCTTAAAATCCAATAAAAAAACAAAATCCTAGACTTCTAAACTGTCATTCTGTATCTACAACAGTCGAGACAGAAAAAATATTGAGTTCGAGAAAACGTCATTTGTGTGAAGACCTTTTGAGCCAAATGCATCGATGATTTTTGTATATTCATCGAGAAGCCAAATGCTTGTTTGTGCCTGTAAACTCACATAGGGAGATAGTAAAGCATAATCCAAAGCACAAACACCGAGCACTATCACTTCCCCACTCTGGAAAAAATACAGTATTGTTCCAACAGCTGATCCATTTCTTTATGTTGTGCATAATATGCTGCAATTGCTTTTGGCAAAGCAAGCTCCTACATTCCGTCCATGTTCTTATTTTCTGCTTTGGCTTACAAACCGATTAGTTAAGATGATCTGAACCAGATGATGGAAAAGAAGAACATGGGACGGAATGTAGGAGCTTGCTTTGCAAAAAGCACATTGCAGCATATTGCATGCACAACATAAAGAAATGGGATCACTTTGGACAATACTTGTATTTTTCCAGAGTGGGAGTGATGCTGCTCGTGTTTGTGGTGAATGCTTTACTATCTCCTATGAGTACAGGCACAAACAAGCATTTGGTTCTCGATGATATACAAAATACATTATGCATTGGCTCAAGGTCTTCGCAGGCAAAATTGACGTTTTCTCGAACTCAATATTTTTTCTGTCGACTGTGTAGATACAGAATGAAGTTTAGAAGTCTAGGATTTTGTTTTTATTGGATTTTAAGATTCAAAGAAGGTTCTTCAAGTGTCATATGTAATAGGAAGTAAATCGTTGATGCAAAACGAAAATTAAAACCTTACTTCTTTTTATGTTATTCGTAACAAATGGAATAGTATGAAAATGCAAATGATTAAAACTTACCTACTTAATTTTTAAAGTACCAAGTAAGCATAAAATGTCCTATTTTGAGCTGTCAGTCAGACAGTGCTTCTGACTTCTCTGGAAATCGAAATGATTTAGTCAATGTCAGAACAAACTCATCAGGGTATTTGTAACATAATCATCAGGAATATAAACCGATTTCGCTCACTTCACTCTACCGGTTTGAAAACACTTGCAGCATCGGTAAAAGGGCAGTTTTCTGGCGTACGTTTGCAGCTAGAACAGTAGACTTCAGATCTCAGCCGAAAATCAAACTAAAAACGTGTTATTAAAAAAGTATTATTAAAATAGAAGGTGAAGTTGGGAAAGTAAATTTGTATCGTCTTGGCAAAAAGATACAGAATGTAAATATTTTGGTAAGAGTGTTTCAAAAGAGGTTAAAATTTTCGATTTAAAGAAGGACGCAGTCAGCACTTATAAGAATCTTCAAAATGTGTATTTCTATACTGATAGAATGCAAAGAATGCAACAGGAAGGTTCAACGCTGACAACTCTTCCGACATTTTGCCTAAAATATTTAGAAAGTCTCTCAATTTATCAAAATGGGTTTAACGCTGGAAGATCCGAAATTGTTGTAATTTTTCTCAATGCTTTTTTATTTTAAAAGAAATGATAAATGGTCCCCACAACTGGGCTAAGTAGCATTGAACAAAAGCAAAATACCATAAGGTTTGTTCTCCTCCGAAACTTATTTGATGTCCAAATATATGCTCGGGAAAGGAGTCCAATTCTGAAACGTTTGTCGGCAATGAGAATTCTAACCTTCCCTGCCTTACGTTGAATGGGAATATTTTTACCACAAAAAAGTGCATTCGGGGAACAAGCAGACAGATGTTACATTATTGTATGTGTGCATGGAGATGTGCTGTATTGTCTATTTTAAAAAGCGTTGATAAATCTATCAAAACATTCACGTTTATGTAACGTTTATATAACTTGAAGAAACGAGCAAATCCGGGGAAGACTACCATTGAAAACGAAGCTTTATTGTTGTTTCTTGATAAAAATGCAATGATACCATTTGGTGACCGCTTTACACCAGTCTAAGCTTTCCTCGTCTTTTGAAAGGGCATTTAACGAGGTATAATCTTTAAAATGTGAGCCCGTGTGATGGGTGAAAGGTTTTCAGGTTTTTAGTTTAAAATGTTTTTGCGCATTTATTACGAGTGCTGCTTGCGAACTTTCAACAGCATGACTGCAGTACATGGTATTGAAATAGCTTAGAAATTACTCGATTGAGCGTGTGTGTTTAGCTTGATATTGACTCAATGGTATAAATTTTTCCGAAAATATCATTCAAATTTTTAATTAACAAACGAATTTTTAAAACCTGTTTGCGGCAAGAATGCAAGAATAAGCAAATGTTACAATGGACCCGTTTTCTTGTGGTATATTAATGAATCAATCATAATATTGCTCATACTGATAATCTTCCAAAATTGCAACAAAGAAATCCTCGCTATTTTTTGTAAGAAACCTGCGTATGAGAGAATTGCGATAACATGTCAGAAACATGAATCTTTTTATTAGAAAGTCGCGTATGATAAAATTGCGAAAAAAGATCGGAAACAACAATCTCTTTACAATGTCAAAAAAATATTAGCATTTACATTTTATTCAATTGTCACGCGGATATATCTAAAAAGTATCTGTCGCAATTGAAACGATATAATTTTTAACTGTTCTTTCGCAAACCGATGCTTATAAATTCTTGTAAATATTTTCTATCATTATATATGCAGTCTTATACTACAATTCCATACTGAACTGCGTTCCTAAAGTTGAGACAATTAAAGGAGTGGGATTAGGTGCATCAACAAAAATTACATGCGTGTGTACCATAGGTTAACAAATTTTTTAGCGCTCATGTATCGCTGCCGTCATAGACATATTCATGTTCAAAGTTAGGCCAGTGGCACGTGTGCTAAATTTTTGAGCTGCTAATTGTTTAGGGGCCTATTTTTACAGTTTCACTTAATTGAAGTTATTGACGTTAATATTTTTCGAAAAATTAGCTCATTGTAGACTAATCTGCTGCAGCCAAGGTGGGCCAACGAGAAAATTTATTTGAAAACAGCCCTGAAGAAATCCGGGTGATTGGGTAATGGGGCATAGACGGGATTAAAAAAAATGTGTCAAATCTTCCTTTCCGGCCATTAATATTTCCAATAACTATTTATTTGGAACCTGTACACCATGACAAAGATGGGGATTAAAAATGTCAAGTTTCCTGGGGGCATAAATTTCGGACTTTCGGAATACTAAAATCTGCTTGAAATTTAAAAAAGCAAAACGAGTAAAAATTTCAAGATATAGGAAATGTTAAGCATGTTTTTACGAAGAGAATTAACTAAAAGATATAATAAAACACATTACACATTTCCCACAGAGAACCCCAAAACCTTAAATGGAACAAGTATTTTTCATACGATACTTTGTCCCAAGATAACAATAACGGAGGAATGATTTATGAAATGCCCCAAAGCTCAGGCATTACCCCACTTCGTGTTTATTAAAATAGCAAGGCTACCTAACGGTATACATCCAACGTTAGCTTTGGGCTACAGTTTTTGCATTGATAGTCCAAGATGTTTCAAATCACGCAAATGGCATAGTTACAGTAAATCGTGCCAATTTCCGTATTTAAGATCGAATCAAAAAAATCTTGTACACCATTTAGGAAGCAGAACCTCAAGATATATAAGTGACCTAAAACATACCAAATATTTCTGAAGACAGATGCAGTACAATCAATTTATACTCTAAAAATTCAGGAATCAAGCAGTTTCTGAACTCCTGAATAAATACACTGTGGTCTGACAACTAATCGATAGAAACCCCAAATCTGTTTCATGGTACTATCGCCACTTAATGTTCTTTTAGGTGTGACATTCATCCTTTAATAAACGTCTTAGCCTGAAAACTACAAACGTTTTAAAACTGTTGACCCACTTAATCCCACCCCTTTATCCCTATTAGTCCTAAAAATGCAATAGGTAAGCTGAGCTTGCTTGGAGTTCTTCACAAAAGTTTACTGTGTGCCAAATTATACTCTAACAATAAAGATAATTATTGCCAATTTCCAGATACATATCAATGTTGGCTTTGATTTTTGTGGTCTCTATTACCGTTTACCCACAAAACTCATACAAAGCTACTAAGTATTTCGGACTTATCCAGCGATAATTTCTTTGTAAAATATTTTCGCAGAATGTTTCATATGAAATTGTAAGAGTATGTTCGATCACTTACTTGGATTTTACGTAAGTCATACTAATAGCGATGAAGTCTAATTATTAGACGCAACTTTCTGACAAAGTTGAGAGAATTTCTACATCCGCATGTTTCTAATAAAATCGGCCCGGATTTCGTATATACATCTGCATGTTTCAATGCATCCCTTGCATAAATGATTAAAAGACATACAAGATCCGAAACAATGGTAACAATTGTATTTGTACTCATAATAATACGATTGGACTGTTCATACAACTAGTTGTAAAGAAAATCAAATATATTGATAAAATTTTATTCAATAATGTATCATACATTGGATGAAGTAATAAATCATGTATCCGTGAGTTTTTAAAACACTTCTTTGATAATATCATGAATACAAAGATATGGGATATACTTTGCAAAGGTTCAAGAATGTAGAATAGCATTTGTATAAAGTTACAAAAAATTATAATACATTTATTAGATACTATATGTTATCATTTATTTATAAACGAATTGCTACACCTGTTTAGTAAAACATTGTTCAAACGATAAGCATTGTTTTGTGCTAAACTTATAGCCAATGAACTACAACATGTTAAGCAGAAAATTAAATGAACGCTAACAATAAAATGAATCACATATAGGCTGGAAGTTACATGCTTTTATAGTTTCAATTATACTTGACAACACACACGATGTACTGTAAACGAATTTAAAAGCCTAGTAAATTCAAATGTACATCGAAATACCTGATCATTAAATCATACCTTGATCAAATTTTAATCAGTTTATTGATGAGTAAGAAATCTTATCTCAGGTATAATCACAATATTCCAAGACTCTGCCAAATTTTAATAACATATTAGTTTGCATGTTGTGTACATAGTGTCATGTGTCGCATTGTTGGTCGACAATACATGCAATACAATACGTCTACAAAAAACGTAACCATTTTGTTTCTTTTTACACAACTTGCTAGAAAGTTAAACTGTTAGTTGAAATCCGGTTAGGGTTGGGAAAAACTCAATAAAATGCATTTCCCACAATTATTATTATTATTTTAATACCATATCAGCATCCTTAATCAAGGTTGTTACACTGATAGGAGGCGAAGTTATTATTCTTCATTGTACTAATTCAACTTGTAACCTCTTCATGTTTAAAATT
>LJIJ01001067.1:0-58555 GCA_001718145.1 Orchesella cincta
GGTGCATGTCCTGAGATTTGAAGAGTAACGATATGAGTAGTGGTCAGCTTAGTGCCATTTTTTACAAAAAGTTTAATTATGGAAGATGGCATTGCAAACTCTAAATGTTGATTTTTGTCCACCATTAGTGTGCTTCAGCTTGCTGTAAAAATTAAAATTCATTACTTAAAACAGGTTTTACGTTATGAACTTGAACGTTTTATGGCAAGAATACTTACACATGTTCTTGTAACTTATCTGTTCTATGAAAATGAACGTTTTGTAATTACTCAAATATATTTAAACAAACATGTTGTTTATACCTGCTGCATTCGTTGCACGAAAAGTTTTGCTTTGAATTAGGCTGCAACACGGAACGCTAATGAATTCAATTAGGTGGAAGATTAGGTTATATTATCAGTTCCTCTACTATTGTAACTGCTGGGAATTTTGAACCCTTTTTTAATATTTAATTTTCACATCGTGGCTAACAAAAGGTTTTCTGAAGAAAAAAGTTGAGAGCTGAGCATCTTAATAATTGTGGAAGTCGTCTATAAGGTAAGCGTTATCAAATTTGGTACAGCCTTTATGATACCTACGTACATGTAAAAGAAGTTGTCGATCGATACGATACACGTTTGGGCAGAGATGACATCTCCATATACGATGAGTCATCAAGTGTTCGTTCAGAAGTTCATGGGTTTCAAAGTACTTGCAACACCTTCCTCAGCGATGCAGTCTATCTTGAATCTGCTACGTGTGAAATACCAAACCAGCCCCCGTACGAAAAGTTTCGTAGCATTTGCTTACACTGCAGGTCCATGTGTCCGCCACTTCCCATGTCTGTGTTGCTTCAACGAAATCCAGACCAGTCTGTTCAATAAATTGCTCATGTGACACTCGAAAGTTGAAAAAGCTGGAAGGATGCTTTCTTTTAACATTGTCCGTGAGGTATATCTGGCTCATCTTCATTACTTTGCTCAAAGTAAGAAATCGGAATATCAATATAAGCCTTATCAACTGCGAATTTTCCATCAAACATTAGGATTGCGAAATAAATATCTTCCTCGTAGTACTTTTACGCAAGTTTTCGATTGAACTTTTCAAGCTTAATCCATTCACCATGGTTTAAACTGCGGGACAGTGGTTGGTAGTATATTTCTCACAGCTCTTTTTAGGAGCCGCCAGCGAATAAAAACAATGCTAGTTGCTGCCACAACGTGGCCAGCTTCGAACTTGATACCTTCAACGGATACTTTATAGTTAGGAAGTTCCGGTTCCCCGTTTAAACCTTGTGGTCTTGGAAGATACGAAGCGAGGTTCTGCATATCTGCAAGGGAGGCAGGGTTTTTATAGGGCGAATACGACGCGGGGTTTTCCTTGCTGTCAAATAAGACTATGTAATTTTCCCTGTGAATGACTATTGTGACGTTGTATTCCACCGTTGTTGTAGTATTTTTTCATCATTTCTAGCAGGTTTATTTATTTTGATTCCAGGTTTACAGGAACTTCCAGTTCCACCAAGCATATTACCTCTCCATGATTGCTTAGTATATATTTGATTACACATGAGTGTGAATTGATTGGTTTTCTGACACAAAAATCACAATGCTTGTCAGCAGCATGAAAATCCTGGTGGTGGGCAGTTAGTAATTCTTTACTACGAAAGAGTCTTCCATTGCAGAGATAGCAGTAGAATGCTTTGAATTCATGAATTTCGACATTATGGGCTTGCACCTCAGCGACGCTTTCTAATTGCAATTTACAGCCTTTTGAAAAGGTGAAAGTCATTAGCCCGGTTTAGTAAATTTGACTTTATTACTATATTTGCCACAATAGTACACGGAAAATCGGTTGCCGTGTCCTTGCGAAATTTCTTGACGTCTGTAATTTGCAGGTCACCTATTTGTCCTTCAGGCTGTTCAGATGCATTCTTCTTTTGCATATGTGTCACCATAGCCAACCGCAAATAGGAAAATGTCATTTGGGCCACGGAAACCGAGTAGTAGAAACTGTTTTTATCTGCTGTCACCCTCAAATATTTGAACCGTTGTTCATCTGCGGTTAACGGTGTCTGTGAGTTTACAAAACCGGCATATTTATCTGAGAAGACCGCTGGTTCAGATTGCTGTAGAACTGTTCAGACGCCTGGTTAGCTCGTTGAAATTCTTCATTTATTATCAGGAAACGTCACATGAAGTATTAAGGAAGTATTTACGGGCAGCAATGTACTATTACCACGATTGCATGCATGCAATTGATAGACAAGCAACTATTTGCTTTTGCAACTAATATATATACTTTTAAATTTGAATTTTAAATGTATTTAGTTAAATTATGTTTTTGTTTAAATTATGTAATTAAACCACTATTGTATTTAGTAAGTGAATGTACCATTAGGATTAGTAAGATTACTAGGATATAGAAAACCGGAATAGTTACAAATAAACATTTCAACTTTGTATTATAAAATTGACGTTAACTTTAATATACGTTGTTTTTAACGCAGATGTTTTTGCAAATAGGTAATTTGCGGTTAATAAATGTGTTCGACATAATTATTAGGAAAATTACAGAGTTTTTGCAACACTATTTTGCTTTGAATTGTGTTTTATTCTTTTACTGCGAATTGTAGATTAATGAATTGTAAGCTACAAATGAAAACCATAAACATACATCACATATATTATTGAAACTCATAAGACAACGGACAGTTGTAGCCTGTCATCATAACAAGTTTATATAACAATTGAAATCTATTAATGAACGCTTACTGTATTAATGCTTTTATAATCCCATTCCGCCCATCTATTGGGAGCTTACGAAGAATCAGTTTCTGAAGGAATGACACTGCAACCTGAGTTTCCGGGAGAGTTACAACGATGACAACCAGAAGCCATTGTGGTTTATTAGGTGGTAAGTCTAAATGAGTGTTAATTTTTCAAAAGATAAATCATAACACTGCTCATTTACGGAATTAGTAAAAGTGTTTTAGTAATAAATTGATTAACTTTTACCTAAAGTTAAAAAAATTCTTACTAATTTTTTAAGGCAATCTAAACTACGTTTGAAAGTGTGCTAATGGGACTTATTATGCCTACAAACATGCTAGCAAATTTAATCAAATATCTTCATTTTTAAAACAAAGCATTTCTGATATGCGGCTAAATCACCTCAACAAAATTCCAATTCTATCGTGCAAACGCCGAGAGCTGATTTCGCAAAGTAAAATGGGGCTGGTTGAGATTACAAAATAAGTCCAGACTTCTAATGGAGAAACATAAATTCGAATTTTATTCACAAAGTGTTTAGTCTTTCGCTAAAAACGAACCAACCCATACATTTTAGTTAACAATGGAGTGTGCATGAAACAGCCAAACTAAAGATTCTAAGTTTTAACTGTATAAACTGTCAAGAGTAAGCTGAAATTGACGCTGCAAAACATATGATCTATCTTAAAATCACTTCAGTTTAACCATTTTGTGCTGAACCAAATTACAAAATTGAAGAATTACAGCTTTGGCAACTTCAAATCATCGTCACTGCAGGTTTTTGCCTTTTAAAAAGAGTTGAGCATAAGGTATGTCCCGTAATAGAAAGATAAAATTTATTTTTCTTGTAATTTTTGTGTTTGGGATCGCAGAGAATTGTGACTTACGCACTAGGTAGACACACTAGTATCGAGTATGTGTACCACCCAGAAACTGATTCCGCCTGTCTATTCAGGGACTAGGTCATTTTTATGAAAAACTGTCAAAATGGAGTGTCCGGTAATAGAAAGATAATTCTTTCTAACTCGAAGGCCTTATTTTTATTATGTTTAGGTGACATAAGTGAGTAGGCACAACCCTAGGAACCCATAAGCTCCATAACTTGATACTGTTTTTAAAATTTTTGACCAGGACAGAATTATTTGAGCTTTCCCAATTGTTTTCAAATTTGCGTGTCTGAGCTCCTGTTTAGGCCAGCATCCATTCAAGGATATCATGATGATGAGAGAAGTTGCCCAAATACGTCGTAGCAAAATAAGTCCGAATCAAGCACGTGTAAGTAAAGATCTCAATTTTGGATTTTCTAAATTTTCAAATTTTTGGGAATTTTTTCCTTCTGGAAGGCCTTTCCATGCTTTACCATCATCATAAATGAAGGGAAATTTCGTGACACTTGTCTAGAACACTTGGACTTCATACTGCGCGAAAAAAGTTTCAGACCATTTCGAAACTTGGCGAGCAAGATCGATGTCAATTATTTGGTAGTGCTCAATGTAATTTTATGGAACATTTGGTACCCAATATTTTTACAACAACTTTGCTTGCAAAGTAATGAATGGGCTGAAACTTTTTTCGTGCTGATCGAAGTCCAAATGTGTCTAGAAAGTGTCCATGAGATTTGACGTCATTTGGTATGGAAAACATAAAAAGGCCTTCCGGTAAGAAGAAATTCCCAAAAATTTTAAAAATTTGGAATATCAAAAAATGAATTTTTTACTTTGACGTGCTTGATTCGGACTTCTTTCACTACGAGTATTGGGTCTACTTATATCAGCATGATAATGTCCTTGGAATGGATGCTGGCGGTCAGGAGCTCACAGACACGCAAATTTGAGAAAATTTAGGTAACTCAAATAATTGCCTGTATTAAAAATTTAGGAACAACATCAGGTTAGTTGAGCCTAAGGGATCCTAGGAGCTGTGGCCCACACGATTATTTCACCCAAACATAATAAAAAATTAAAGCATTCAAGTTAGAAAGAATTATCTTTCTATTACGGGACACTCCATTTTGACCGTTTTTTTATAAAAATGGCCTAATCCGGATAGACGGCGGCGGAATCCGTTCTGGGTGGCACACATACTTGCTACTAGTGTGTCTACCTAGTGCGTAAGTCAAAATTCTCTGCGACCCCAAACACAACAGTTACAAGAAAAATAATTTTTATCTTTCTATTACGGGACATACCTTAAGGCCAGTGTAACTACCTTTCCTTACAACCAAAAACAATAAGGAATGGTATACTCCATGGTAAATGATATAGCGAGAGAGTTTTTGGGCATATAACAGCGTTTCAACTAGGGTTTCCATAATTGTTAATCTCTACGAAATTTTGCAGATGCGTTGGAGGCAGGATGGCTCCTGTAGGTTTCCAGGTAGTTAGGTTCCTGAAACTGCGACAACGATGACATGATGCCTCCCGAATTTAGTAATGCTACTCCAAAAATCTCCTAAAAGAAAACTTAGTGCTGAGCAAATGGTATTTGGAAAATATTATATCTGGTAATAATGAACTGCCCATGTTACAATTCTTCAAAATTTGGTGGAACCACTTGGGACATTCAGATGTGGAGGTGAAGGGTGCTCAAAGGCGACCTTTCCAATTTATGAAAAACGGTTCCCGTTGCTCCAATAATTTAAACTTCAAGAGATTATACTAATCTTAATGTAACCAATGAAAATAACACGTTGAAATTTTATGTAAAATCGAAAATTAATTCTTGGAACAATCAGATTGCCCAGTTTGCCGTTATTAGTGAAGCTTAGGCAGTTTTAATAGTAAAAATGTTAAATTTCAATTCCAGACGTGCTCTTTTAAAGCTGTTGAATAGGTAAATTTGTATTTTAATCCAATATTCTTGCGAAAAATAATTTTTTCGTAAGAATATTGGATGGATAAGTTAAAATAATAATGATTATAATGTTTTATCGATGCAAATGTGTTTTTTATTTATCCATGACAATAAAGTAAAGCTGAATTCAAGTAAACAAGGAGCACGAAATATTAGATACACAACGTGGGATCAAACTTGACGTGAATTACAGCGATTCTATCTACCATTTCATAATCGGAGTCATACTTCCGTTATATAGAAGGTCTCCTAAGTCAGGCTCCGTAGGTATTTCGGAAATATTGTAATGTAATATGAGAATAAGATGCAAGAGTAATTTACTGATTGACAGATGATTACTGATTGAAAGTAGAAAGGCAATTGTTCCGCTTATTGATCATATCGCCACTGGCGAGCTGTCACCAAATCCGTGAGCTCATTCGTAAGATCATTCATACATAATATTATGCACATCATCAGGATCATGATGCATGGAGAAGTTGAGATGCAGTGTGTCTACTGCAATGGTATACTACGAGCTAATTATGTATGTACATTATATAAGCTACTACGATACTTCACTTATATAAGCTAGCTATTTGACAAGTAAGCCAATATGTGAGTGAGCATGTCAATACAGATAAAGCCGTTAACGTGTGTAGTTTTAGAGGAACATTTTATGTGAAGGAAAATATTTATCAAGAATTATTCTTGACAACTGTAGAATCAGCAGGTGACGCATTCAATTTTCGTAACAGGTAATAAATGCAATGCACAAAGGCAAAACGGTATACAAAACTCCAGTTCTTTAGCTCGGATTTATTTCAACTCTATGTGTCATGTCATTTTCAAGGAAATACAATTCTCTGGCATGTTGCCAGCTGGCTGAAATGACCAGGTGCTTTTTGTTTACAAGTTTTAGTGCATTTGGATGTCTTGGCTGAACAAGACCAGCGGTGGATTGCTCCCGAAGGTAATATTTAAAGTTAGGTTTGTGTCTAGTTTCATATATAAATATATGTAATAAACTCATCATCAGTTATCTAAACATTTTTAAATTCTTCTAGAATTTAAAAAATATTTATCGAGACAAGTCTAAAGTGACGTTCAAGTATGACAAGTTTATTAAAACTAATTTGTTTCACACTATGTCCATTTAGAAAAAACTATATGCGGACAGTGAATATTTTAACCACAATAATGAGTTCTAATGAGGCTGCGTTGGTGAAACTGGAAGGAGAAGATGAACTGCTTGGTCAATTTTCATCCATTAAAAAGAGCAAGGACCAAATTAATAAAATCTCTGACGAGGTTGCTCTAGCAATGGGAGAGCCTGCGGTAATTTATCAAAGTATTTTATAATATTACAAATATGATACTGGTGTTACAATAGTTTGCTTCTGTCAGCAGAAAATGGAGTTGATGAGCAAAGTGGATATGTTTTCAAAGTACTGAAAAGGACATCGTGAGAAATATTCGCCAGCCACGCTGAAGCCGACTTTATTTCGATAAGTTTTACAAATTTGCATGTGGAGCAAAGGCTAATGATTTGGGGGAAAGTCGGTGGAGCTTTTGAAGGCATTCAATGTTTGGTGGCAGAACCATTAATGGAACCGGACTTTTCTGAGTTCTCCAAAATGACTCCATCAGAAAGGGAAGCAGTTATTGCATTATTCCAAGATCGCGCGAGGTAAATATCTAGGCATTCCTTCGCATTAAACTAAATCCTTCCCTGTTTATCATGATGTGTTTTTAATTTGGTAATATTATTTCTTTAAAACAGGGCTGCCGTTCAATGGCGTGTTGATTATGAGGGTTTAAACCGCAAGTGGAACGAGGAAAAAGATGAGCTGCTTGATGGAGCTCGTACGTGTCTTCAAATCATAAGGGGTTTGTGTTCAGGATTGGAATCTAATCCAGAGAATAAAAAGAATCAGCCTTGAACCGTTGTCATCGCTGATAAGGTGAAATTGTGACTATAATGTACCACAAAAACATTTTAATTCATGGAAATAAATTCTAAATATTGACTTGTACATGAATAATGCGTTTTAAATCTAACGCGGAGCAAAAATGACTGATGCATTCATACTTTGAATTCCGTCCATCCAAGTCGTACATTATTGTTCTAGTCATAAATGTATCATCGTTGCACAAAAACACTTGATACCATTCATTGCAGTCTTTCATTTTGGAAAGTGAACCAATACTGAAACTTTATCCTTTTCAATAGAATTTCTAGTTAAAAAATGTGAGTTGTTGTAAGGTTCTGAAGTTTTGCCAGAAAGTGAAGTGTGGCTTAACGAACTTGTCATTAGTTTTTTCTGCTCGGCACATACGCTTGAATTTTATGGAATATTTTTGACGTTAAGTTTTAGATAATCAACTTGTTGGTGATAAAATGCCATGACAAGCTGTAAGCACTGATGCAATACTTGCAATGCATGTTATTAAGGATAGGATCACTTTTTCTGCATCTATATTTGTCAGTCTGAGTTAGACATCGGCCATAGTTATGACTGCTTCATTGCAAAATACTATAGCATATATCAACATGTCGGCATCTGCGTTTCAGTTGCAGCTTAATTTGTAAAGATGTTTAAATCCTAATTTTAGATTCATTCTTGTTTGTATTTTACCTGTATTTTCTTTACTATATATCGTGATTGTTGCCTTTTTAATTGTTTACAAGTAGTAAATCCCATTGTATGGTATTCTGCATAACATATTACGTTTGAAAAAATAAATCTGTAGTCAACTTGTTACAATAATTGTTAATTGCATTCCTTTTTAAAGAGATACTACTGCATTTCTTTTCTTGATTTCTTAGTGATTTTCTTGATTATTAGTATGCAGAAATTTCATCCAGGTAAAATACAATATTTTTACATGCTTCCAAAAATCAATTTAGAACATTTTTGTTTGCAATTTTGCCCTAGTATTGTTCTAAAGATTGGAACCAACTAGGAAATTATGATGGAAAGAATTTTGTGGACCATTTTTCATTTGGTCCAATTTTTGCATATTTACTGGAAAAGCATTAATTTTAAAATTTCCGTAGCCAATTTACTTCCATCTCGTTAGTATCTGTAAGCCACTATTATTTAGGAATAAAAATAAACCAAAAACGTGTATGGCAGATTATTTGGACTAAAATGTGGAACCGGATGAATTCGCTTTGTCCTTTTCTTACTCAAAAATGAAGAGATCATTTCTGTTGGCCTTGGCTTTAGCTATTACACAAAAAAGACCTTTCAGAGTTGTTCAATCGGTTCTGGTTTTTTATATAAACACTGTGCTGGTAAGTACATTGTAGAAAATCCCCATGAGTTTCATTCGAAAATGTTTTGTTAACATGTAGGGGCATTTTTATTGTTCTTATCCAACACACAAAACCTATTGTAACAAAAAATGATTCCATTCTAATGGAAGACGAAAAATAAGTCGGTTTTCTTGTTCGTTCCGACCGTTTGCTTCAGATTTATGTGAAACAAATTTAAATAACCTACCCTGCTTCCAATAATTATAAGCATGACACGAAATTGTATTCGAAAGATAGGATTCCCGAAATATCATATCTTCAACTTGTTCCCATCAAAAAAGCACATGTAACCCAATCATTCAAGTAGAAAAAAATGGAAACATGACAAGCGTGTGGTAATCTGAACAGGAAATTGGAACCGGAAGAAGCCACTTCCTCTTCTTTCATCTCAATATCGAAGAAGCATTTTTGTTGGCCCCCAATGCCCGGCATGACTTTCATTTTAAAAACTTCATCTCCCGGTCAATAATATTGCTTCAGTCTTCATGAAGAATAGCAAGAGAAAACAAGCACATTTCATAGATGAAAAGTGCCATGGTAAATTTTATCGAACTTACTAAAGGTTTGTATTATTTGAAATTGTCAAAATTAAATTTGATAATAGTATAAAACGAAGAGGTATTTGACTGAAGTGTTTATTTCATTTGTTTCCAAAGTTGTTTAAAAAATGGCCAAGAAGAAGCCACGCAAGTTGCGCAATATGTCCAGCGCAGTACGATTTGGAAACTTCAGAAACCCAAATCGTGGCCCTATTATTAACCAACACGCAAATAGAAGAAGAGCCTCAGCTCGTAGACTAGCGGCATTAGCAAACTTCTGGGGGCTTCTGTTTTCTGTGATTTTTCTCTTTTGGGTACTGATAGAAGAGCTGATTTTCCGGTACTTAATCTAAACACAGAACATTTTACACTCAAAACTGACATTTGTATCTTATTTTAATGCAAAAAGTATTGCAAAAGGTGATTTAAGAAGCTTTTCGTGTTAGTTTGAAAAGAAGAAAGTGCTAAATATTTTAAAAATCTCAGTTTGCGATTAAATCACAACCGTTACTGTGTGGCGTTATACTTTTCATTATTTTTTGTATTAGACAGCCTTTTTATTTTATTCTTTTAAATGCTAAAATCGAATTGGAAAGCGATAATCAAAAGTTATGGACAAAGACAAGGTGACATATAAACTACTTCAATTTAGTTCTGAGTGATAATTTACTTACTGTAGAGTGAGACAACGAATGTAAGTAAGTAATCTTTTTTCATTGTGCTGTTGATTTTGCTTTTCGTGGATCGCTTCTTTTATAAAATGTTTGAAGGGCTTTGAGTGCATAAAAGACAAAAAACAAGAAATATCTCTCAAATCAGAGTGTAAACTTTGTGCAGATGATAACTTTGTTATGTTGTTCAACTATACAGTTTAATCACAGCCGATTGATTCACCACAAAATAGCTTTCAACTCAAATATTCAGGAACAAATTAAAAAAGCATCTGAATTTTTTTAATGCAATGGAAAACTTATGCTTATGGAATGGAATTCAGGCAAAACATGAGATTTGGAATCGAGTAGAAATCCAGGAGTGAATACATTATGACGGTTTGATTTCGGCAATGGGGAAATGCTAGCCTCATTCGGGGACTCCACTCGTCGAGAGAAATGGAAAACAGGATAGTTGAAGTTTTGATGTTTGGAACAAAATATCCATTCTATTTCAGTAACTGTCCATGATGATGTTTTGAAGTAAATCCGTTTCTATTGTCTCGAAATAGCTTGTGTTAGAGCGTTGTCCATTTATACCTGATTGGACTGAGCTCTGTTTTAACTCCAACTTATTGTGAGATGATGATTCGAAGTGAATTAGAATGGGAATAAGCTGACGTGTAGCAAGTAATCATGCGTTGTTTATCTTTATTCCCATCGACGTTTCACTACTTTCATTCGCATCACTCATGATACAAGTGGGCATGGAAATGGTGCGTGAGATGTTGTTCATTTCTTTTATAACTACGGGGGAGCTCGAGAATAAACTAGGACGTAGGGGAAAGCACTCGGATCATTGGAAGTGGGCACCTGCATACAAAACAAAGATACCATACCTAAGGTCTACGTCGGATGGTTGCGAATAATTTGTGCTTTGTTGTTCCAAATCGTTGTTAAGTTGGTGGAGCATCCTCAGGTCAAGAGGCACCTTCTTCAGCGTGAAAATCGGAAAATGCTTGATGACGTATTAAACTGTTGATGATTTTGGAAAAAAATTGCCAATAATTGCCTGTTGTATGACTCGAGTTCTAAGGAATCTAGAGACTTGACTCATGGGATGATTTCAAAGAAGAAAAGGTCAAGTACAAATTGCATCGATTAATTGGCATTTGGTAGTCGAATAATTGGTTGGTAGTGTTATTGTTAAAAAAATAAAATTGTCACAAAACCCCCGGCTACACTCAGGACACCCATCTATTATATTTAAAATCCCATGCATTCGTATAGATGTATGATTACATTTTTATGCTATGAGAATGGACTATGTTGAGAATCGGCTCACTGAAACTGCTCTCTCGTCCATGCTTTTTTAAACTCGCGATCAGTGTGACATATGTCCAACGTGGCCTTGGACGAACCGAGTCCAACGAACAGAACTTGAGCAAAATACACGCTGCTTTTTACTTTATCCCATGCAAAACTCATAGCCTGACGTGTTCCATAATAATCCTGTTGCTCTGCAGCTACAATGCAGAGTTGCTACTGAAACGAGCTACCTCTTGGTTTGTATAGCTAACGATGGCTTGTGTAGTAGTTCAAGAAGGACGGATTTGGAGATGATGACAGAGCAAGAGTTTGTGCATATTTTACAAGAGATCAAGATGTAGCAACGCTTGATGATGCCCAGCTACGTTCTATGTATTTGTGTTTACACACCAAAAAACAGTCGGTGAGACCAATATATGTAAAGGTGTGAAATTCATATTTAAACTGTTATGACTTATTTTCACACAGTTAATATGCTCGTTTGGCCGCATATTTAAAACTCCTGAATCGTGTATGAGTGGGTGCGATAACTTTAAAACCGTTTGAGTTTTTCAATTTCTGTTTTTTCCAATCCATGCTTCAGGATCATGAGAATTTTCCAATCTGCAACTTTATTCTTGGTCTGTTGAATGGAAACAAATAACTTTTCAGATTCGAAGCCAGCGTAGGAAAACCTTGAGCCCGCAACTACCAAGATAGAAAACGACAGCCAGAAAGAGGCTGGCAACCAAAGCGACCATCAGAATAGCTTTGTTGGGCACTCCACTCATCCTGGTGATGTTATTGGTGATCAGAATACAACTCAAGCCCGTCTCGATAGCAAGTTCCAATCCGGGAACTGGGATTTTCAGGATCTTTCCTTTTTTTATTTTGGGCATTTTGATAATCCTGCAAAAATTGAATAAAAACTCAGTTACATTCATGCTGACACTTTCATCTAATCAAGTAATAAATAATATCAAAAACACATAAAAATGGTATCAAAAAGACTTTCAAGTGATGAAATGATTTTCGAATTTAAAATGGCAGCTTTGGAACTGACTCGGGCAGTTGCTTGTTTGGTCTTTCTCGGCTTGACATAAACTGGAGGATGTTCATCGTGTGACATCCGGTACACGTTGTTCTTTTCCTTGCTTCATTCACAAAATATTATTTTAAAACGAAACATGTTATTTCAGAAGCATGGAATGTCAGGGAGTGTGAAATCGGAAGTCATTAGAATAATGATCACCTCACATTATATCTATTTATGCGTCAGCGACCATATCCAAACAAATGGCACAAATAAAGGAATGCATAACTCAAAAAGGGAGAAATATGAGTCTATAAATGAAACTCTGAGTTTTCCGTTGGATTTTATTTCCGGGTAACCATTATCTTCCTTTTTTGAAGCCATCATCAACATCCGCATTTGTCTTCATTCTTGACTTACCTCTTCCATCCGTTTTGGAAACGGATGGAAGACTTCTTACAGCATATAGAGGAGTGTACTTAAATTACGTACGAATAAGGTAGAAGTTTTATAATAGACAAGTGATTCTAATAAACTGGTTGCACCACTTAATAAATACGTTATTAAGCATATTTTTGAGAAATTGAGTTGAATATGGGTGTTTTGACGGAAGTGTCTGATGACGTCAATGATTTGGAATTGGACATATGTGTGTGGTATGCAAGTTGTACTGTAAAAATGAGAATGGGGCGAAGTGAGAGCAATGAGAGAAATTTAGTTCATTCCGATTAATTTCATATTTGAAAGTATTTAATGACTTGTAATCAGTGAGCTTTAGAACGAAGAAGATAAGAATTGAGACACCTACAATTTTCCAGTAGGGTTGAGTAATTAGTAATGACCTCCATGCATATTTTGGAAGCGATAATTTAAAAATCGACTAATGGGGTGCAGTGTACTACTCATTGATATAGCATAGGTGTTTTCTATGAAAGAATATAAATGCAGTCCTAAAGTACGTAAAAGTGATCAATAAAACATTGCTGGCTCCAAGGCAAGTATGTATTCCCTGTTAAAAGTAAACCGGTGACATAGTTTGCACACCATGTGTTTTTCTTCCAGAACGCATGTTCAAACACCGAGCAAGTCTCAGCTAAAATGCACGATGGAGCTTATAGTTGGAAATGGTAGTGTAACGATTGTACAAAATTATAAGAAATACAGGTTTTCATGAATATTTACAATAGATGGTTAAATTCTTTTGGCATGCATTTAAATGGTCACCGAAAAAGGCATTTTGCCCACTTTATTCAGGCAAAATGCAAAGTAGGAAAATGTGTCACTTTTTAAGAATTAGACATCCACCGATTAAATGAAACTATACACTTTTTAAGTAAGTATTTCACTTCACAAAAAACTATAGAAGTGGTCGTGTACATTAAATTCGTGTAGTGGTAGCTTGTAAAAATTGTAAAAAAAAGATTACCATACATGAAGATTATACTTGTATCGCATAATGTACACATAAAATCACAGCACTCTTTTATCAGCTCGTCTTATGAGTTGTAGGTATCAACAAAAGAGACTGTTCCTCAAAAAATTTTATACTCGCACGAACCGACAACTCGAAGTTTGAATTATATTCAACTGAAATGGAACATGATTATGATGACACCTCCTGACTCTCTTGACTTGCCATACGTGGTTGACCATGACATGGATTTTGAGAATTGTTCTTTAAAACTCGTAATATCAACCAGAATATTTCTTTCGCTGTATTCCAAGATTGAGGCTATTCAGGCTGGTGGGCTAACACATGTGGGAGGGATTTCCTGTACTTCTTTTTGGAACATCAGACAAGAATAGAAAGTTTCCCCCTATTTTGTGTTGCAATTACATCAAGTGAAACAACTTCCGACTTTGGTTTTTGTTTTAGAGCAATACATAAATCAAATGAAACTTTCCAACCTAAATTCTTACAGCAGACTGTGTCGAGTATTTCCAATAGACTCACCGAGGTTTTCGGAACTTAATATCAACGTGTTAACTGCTATAAGGTTACGTTACGTTGCTACGTTAGAGCAATAACAAACATTTAAAAGCCGAACCTATATCCACGCGAAATCAGGTTCTAGTAGATGTTAGTTTTATTCAGTTAAGTAGAGTTTACAGCTTCAGCTAACAGAACTTCACCCGATAAGCAAACGACGTTCGATTGTACACAAATACGAGTTGGAAGTCGCTTGAAAGTTATAGAAAAATACGTGCCGTTTGTGGAAAGTAGAAGTGAAAGTTGAATCGAATCGAATTGAAATGAAAGCTTGATCGCTGTGAAAATTGAATTTCACAGCGATCAAGCTGGAAAAGTGCAACATGCATCTGTCGACGGTTTCAAAAAGAATGCATTTGTAAGCATGTGATAGGCATAGCTGTAAGAAACAAAAAATTTCATTTAAGATCTGAAGCGAAGGATGTACACATTGGCCAAAGTGAAAACGTGGTAGACCAGATATTAAAAAAAGAGCATTGATAGTTCAATAGATTAAAGCGTTGTAAAATTTAATGGCTTTATAATAAATAGAGTTGTATTAGCGTAAAAAGTAACAAAAATTTATATTTCGAAAATTTACCATAAATTGCTGTTTTTGAGTTGTTTTTCGTGTGTATGCGTACTTTATATAAAGATTTTTTGACCAGTGACGATAAACGAAAATAAGTGAGATTTTTTAATAAAATGTATAAATTATGCACAAAAAAGTGACACATTTTCCTACTTTGCATTTTGCCTAAAAAAGGTGGGCAAAACGCCTTTTTCGGTGAGAACTTTTATTTGTGCCAATTCTTTTTTATTTATGTACTCTCATACAGAGAAAATTAGGATAACATGCACAAACATGATCTCTACAGCTCATCTTCTGACATTTATTTCCTCATTTTGTATTCAATTAATACCAATGCATATTTAAACGCCATTTCTTGATTCGGATTGACCCCAATTCTGATCAGCATGCAATGGAAGAAAAAACTTGACTACGAATACCCAAATGTAAAATAGAGCTGCGAAGAAGAGGCTGCAAAAAAAAGCAACCGTGAAGAGTCCGACAGCTGAAATGCTTCGGCTCCTGGAGTGCGTGGCCAAAATCGGGACACGGCGTCGTCTTTTGCAGCTTTTAAGTACTACAGTAGCATTAGGCTTGGCCTTACTTCCCTTGCTCATCTTCAAAATGAATCTAGAATAAATATAAGCAAACACTTCAAATTAAGTTACAAGTATTTTGAAATGCGACCAATTTTAAAGGCAACCTTCAGGATTTTTACTAATTCCAACGTCAAAATAATACGTTCATGATTCTTACCAGCGGAACAATGAAAACAGAAACAGATGGGGTTTGAATATAATGTGATTCTATGGAGCGGACGTGGCGATCAGGTTGTTTGGACTTTGTTGAATTAACAAAGACTGAACATCCATGCTCAACGTCAACTCATTATAATCAGATTTCCCCCAAGACATCCCATACTTGAAACAGAATGGCATTTTATCTAACGCTAAAACCGTAATTTGAGAAGGTAGCCGGAAATCAGATGACGTACACGATGTGAGTTTAACCTACAATATGTCTTTGTTGGATTACATCACCACAGTTTTGTCTGATGAAAATACAGCTATATTTATACAAATGACAAAAGTAATGGACAAACAAGACTGGAATGAAATCCAGAAAAAATCTCTTTTCTTCGATACAAAATGCGCGAGATGTGCCCGAAGTAGTTATTTTCGCTACTATCCTTATTTTGTTCCTTTTAATTGATGGATGGATAATTTTATGTGTTAGTTTTGATGCCGTTGAAGCGCATTGCGGCTGTTAAATTAACATGTGTGATGATGATGATATGAACTTCACCTTTTCCCATTTCTTAAATCTTCTCAGGATGCAAGTTTCATGCTGAACTCAAGCCGAGTCACGATATCTGGGTTGGCACGACGCGATTGCAGTATGTCGTGAACCAAAATAGGTGTCAGTTGTCCCCAAATAGAACACAACATGTATGCCATTGAAACAAGACATCTAATTCTAGTAAATGGATGATAGATGAAAGGCAATTATTCGTATTGAGATAACATTCAAGCTCATTCTCACTTCTTACAAATATGGAAAAAGTGTCTTTACTAACGTGTAAATATGAGCTAATCTAAACAATTCAATAGCAACAGTCTCCAAATTCTGAATTGGAATGTAAAACTTATATGACTAAAACAAAATAAAGGTGAATTCCTCTGTTCGATATCTGTAGTTGAGAAGGTAGACCTCATCCAGTTCCATATATATGAATATAAATCGTTCTATACAAAACCATGTCATTCCAGACGGCATTCATGAACTACAAATACAATAGTCAAGCTAATTATTTATCTTGAAGGAATTAAATCGCGCTTGAAAATGTTCGCCCTGACCACCAACAACTATTGAATCCATATTATTGATTCATGGGAAAAAGTGCGAATTTGAAAAAGCAGGGTGGCGGCTCAATATACTTGAAGCAGCATCCTGATACATAAAGAAAATTGGGTGTTACATTAAGTATATACTTGTCCTCCACGATCCCAACTAACATAAATACATTGAAAGCATGAACTCACTTTGAAGTACGTATTATAAACATATATTCGTCCAGGTAATTATTAAGGGTCATAATTGGGTCGAAGGTGTACTTGTTAATACACAGGGTTGCAGCAGTTTGCTACATTTTTAATCTTGAATTTCACCAGACTCAAGCTCAGTTTCATTTGACACTACTGACATTCGTTGCCGACTTGATTTTCAACAATAAATATCACGCAACTTGGGGTTTGCAGAGTTTCCTAGAGGCTTTTAACAGAGCTTCCGATGGCTGATCATTGCTTGTAATGATTGAAATTTGGCTGGGACATTCCCCAAAGAGACTGGAGTTTGGCCTGACACTTTTTAGACTGCACGTTTTGTAGTTCTGAGCAAAGGTTAATCACACATACGTATTTCTTCCTTTTGTGCTTCTTCCTCCGCGTTCATCTTCACGTGCCTAATTTTTTCATCACGTCGATCGATTTCCTTCTCCATTTCCCACAATTTTACACTGTTCTGCTAAGAATCAGCTTCAATCTCATTCACCTTGCATCCCAAATTGCAAAACTTTGTCTTTTGCACTTAAAGAGCAGCAGTGTGCTTCCGGATTTCCAGCTTTGTTTGTTTTGCATTGTGTCTTACATTTATTTCCATAATTGTATATAATAATAAATAATTGTATATTGTGATACATTAAGATTTTTAGTCCCAACGCTTCTTGAAAAATCCAGACAGCGAATCAGAGTTGATTCTCCTATCTATTCTCCGGATTTGATTCCAATCCTGTACACAACCCTTTTATGATTACGAACTTCAGAAAGCAGCTCATCTTTGTCTCCATTCCACTCACCGTTTAAACCTTCAAAGTCCACTCTCCATTCGACGGCAATCCTTTTTCAAAAACAAAGAAATTTCCAGATTGGACCCAAGTTGCCCATATCTGATCGACAAACCCGGATAAAACAAACTTTATTCTTATCACAAAAGTTTAGAAAAGCGTTATCAGATCGAGGCTGCAAAAAAGCAACGGTTTTCGTTTTGTATACTAATATCCATCGAGAAACATTTCATTTTCCGTTTTTCCCTTTTATCACTTCTCTTGGTTTCTTTTCTTTCCTGGTTTTCCATTCCCTATTCCGTTTTTCCCCTCCTTTTTCCGCTTCCCGTTTTTCCTTTCCATACTACCTTAAATCTGGATTTTTTTCGGCTAGCCTTCGGTTTGCCTAAAAAATTCTCGGTAACCAGGCTTTTACGTCACCTCGGAATTTCCACCAGTGGGCTGCAATGGTTTAGGGCTGGACCTTTGAAGAAATAATTCTAAACCTTTTATAAACTAGCCCTAACTGTTGGTTTTATTAGCAATAATTTTTCCTATTGGAAATATTAGTCTGAGGTAAATATTAGCGTCTCTCCCTAAGCAAATTCTGACCAAAAATCCCCAAATGATTGTTATAACAAATCCTTGTGCTAAAAGCCTTGTCTGGTAGATAGCCTGATAGTTATCACTTCCCTTTGTCGCCAAAGTAACTATCAGACACTGGAATTGTCAAATATTCTTACCGCCCATCACTTGTTTCGACGATTTTAAATATGAACACCTTTTTATTTGGTGAAATAAATGTTCAACCTCCTTTGCTAAAGCACCTAACTCAGACCGAGCTCTATATTTCGCCTGCAAATATTTAAGTTCACAATGCTCGTTAAGAATGTTGAGAAAAATACTAGAATAGTAATGAGCTTCTCATATCAGATCATGCCTAAACTAGTTCAGTTATTTAATAGCTAGAAACAAAGTGACATTTAGATTGCGTAAATTGACATGGAAATTAGCTTGCCTGTACGGTTGCGTAGATACAGGGAAAACCCAATTGTTTGTTTGTCACATGTGGACATTTATTTATATAAAACATAATATGTTGAATTTAACAAAGGATACTTCTGGCTTGTAACAGTCCAAGCCGCAAAGCTGACTGTCTTACAAAATTACGAGCAAACTGAATATTTCTCCCTAGAATCATTGCATGCTCAATGGAAGTTTACTGCTTTCCCAAATTCTGCCACCAGCCCAAGCTTAACACAAATACAAATTAATTACCAAGTATCTCAAATTCTCCACTTGTTTTGTTATAATTTGCGAGGGTACGTTTTAGAACTTTTTAGTTAGGAAACAACACCTCATTGTTTATGAAAAAGTCTTTAACTGAACATTGCAAAAAATGTTTACCTCAAAGCTGAAGTTGTTTTTAAATTACACCAATTTAACATCTAAGTATGGAGGACTACCAGTTCGATGGGATTCTAAAATCGGCAAAGTTGTGTCACTTTCGAAAAAGGAAATACAAAAAGTAACCCTAAGAAGATATCTATATATTTTTTCCGTAATAACTGTGATATTGCAGACTGTTCATTATTGGAACACGGCGGAAGCAAACCTTTTGGGAGCATTTTCAGAAGGTGTTGGACTTATCGTGATTACTATCAATTCCTTTTTCATCACAGATTTTCATCAAATAGGTTCTAGTTTTGGTATGTGCATTAACGGATACTTGCAGTTTGAAAAAACGTATCAAATAGGCAAGTCATGATATCAGTTACGATTGTATTGATGAAACGGCATAAATCTTGTATAAAATGTAATGAGTTTGTAACTTTGTTTCAGGAAAGAAGAATATGAGGTCTGCTCATTTTATTCAAAAGCTAAATTCAGTCTTCGCTCATCAAATGTATTTCACTTCGATTTTTCTCCCATATATTTTTATATTCGGTCTGCACTGGTCACATCCTTGTCGGGTTACAATTGCTGGCTACTGGCTTCTTCCCGAGTGCCATTTGATGAGAACACCAAATGTAGGAGGAAACTTGATCAAATTTTTGGGTCGGTTGCCCATTTTTCTGGTTAATCAATGGATCTGGTGCTTCAGTATTTGTACTACAGTCTACATCATTTCAATCATCCAAATCCTCTGTCCCTTGAGCTTAACCGAATCTCTTCAATCTTACCTCAAACTTGCAACATCAAAACATGTGGCCGCTTGTCGAAAATGCTTAATGTTCAGAACCATTCAAATTTTGGCATTGTTGACCAACGAGCTACTGAGCAAGAATGTATTTTATTTAATAATTGGCGGAATAACCTCCGAAGCTTTAAGCTTGGTTGGAATGATTCGTTTAGAATGGATTGACCGTAACCTTATTCCGTTAATCTTTTGTAGTTGGATTCTAAGCTGCACAATTCTCTCAAAAATGGCACTGTTAGGAAGCATGGCCAGAGTGTTCTTGGAGTACAGTCACACTTTTAAAATTCTTAAAAGCCACATTAATAGCTCTGATAACCGGAATCGGTATTTCCGGTGTTATTGGAATAAGTTCTACAAATCTTGTAGGCCAATCCAGATAAATCTTGGCAGAAATCATTTTCTGGACGCATTAACACCTCTAAAATGTCTAGATAGTTCTATCAGCCTCGCTGTCAATTATCTTTTGATTTTTTGAGCTACCAGTCACATTATTTGTCAGCACGTTCTAATACATCCAAATATTATAAAACGTAGAGACCTTATTTCCAGCAGGTGCAAAACTGCAAGAATTAGTTTTTAATTTGTCGAGATGACAAATACAGTCATTTACTCGTTGGCTTTAAAACCTGTATCATATATCGCCTCGATAATAGCAGTAAGTTCTTACTTTAAACAGTAATGATTACAGACTCCGCTTACAAGATTGCAGATCAACTACAAACTCTGCTACTTTTTTTTAGAGATCTCATGAAGATGCCCACTTACTGATAGTTTAAATTTTTAGGAGGAACGAAAAACAAATTAATGTCGGAATTGGTTTGTGATTCTTTATTTATTTTATTCTAATACCTTCACTCTGTGCCATTTTTACCGGGTTGAGCTTGGAAGTCGACTTCTAATTCGGATTAATTTACATTCACCCTATCAGAAAATAATTTCTCTCTCGTTTTTGAGACTCAGTTTACAGCATCGGATGCAATACTTCTCACGTAAGATTTTCCAAAATTGCAAAATGTATTCATGAAAAACGAGGTATCAAAATCCGCAGAACTTTTTAGGGAATTTAATAAACACAAAATCTCAGTATGCCTCGTTAAAAACGGATTCTGCACGATTTTTTAAAAGTAAGTAGAAGAGTTTTGTAGTTGATCTACAAATCTTGAAGGTGGAGTCTGTAATACCCACTGTTTAAAATAGGTGCATTCTGCTTAGCCTTCTGCTGCTGCCTTAGTGCAGCGGTATGCAAGGATAAAACATAAAACATCTAGTTCTGTTGTGAATATTTAGGTTAGAAGGTCACATGACTTTGACAGCTTACAAATACAAGAAAACTTACTAAAATAATGCATAGGTATTTATAGTTCAACTTCCCAAAAAACCGATTTTATATTTTTAAGCTTAGAGCTTACAATATCAAAATTTGCAGGTATTAATTGGAGTTTAGCTAAACCCACTTGTTATGTTTATCAATACATTACATATGAACATTACTACGCGAAATCGTTCCTGAAAAATAATTGTTTACTTTAAATTTGCACATTTTAATTTGTTAACAAGTAGCATGACATTTATTAAATTTGGTTGCAGATTTAAAACAGAAAATGATAGACCATGAAACGGAGGCATGGTAGGTGAACGCATTTTGTGACTATTAGTGATCATTGACAGCATTGGAGCTTCTGGGGCTTGGAATGGTCAAGGCTCTATCATTTGAGGTACACTAAATATAGTTTCTTGTATGTCTCAAGTGTGTGTAAAACAAACAAGTCGGTTTAACTCAATTAAATTTTGATTAGTATTGACGTTTTGACAAGTGTACATGGGGTATCTGCATCTATAATACTTTCCAGACCTTTTTTAATCGGATGAGAGTCTCCTTGTAGTTAGCTTTTCAATCAACATACAAACGCGTTAAATTTTAAAAAAATGACATCCGTTCGTAATAATTTGACATTAACTAGCCTATTTGTCATGCTGCACAAATCGGCAATCGATCATATAATCATTAAATAAACGTTCTTTATTTACTTCCACGTAACATTGGTTCGCCAGTCACATTTTGATACGAAATTACGTTATATTGGCAGCTATAACCACGATATTCGCCTTTGTTAAAATGCAATGGTTCCACTTTTTTAACATACGTTTTTAAAATTTAAAAAATTAAAGCCACCAAAACGGTGTGCAGGATTCTTTGGGACATGAATTTTTAAAACCTGAAAACACCAATTCACTGTGAAAATTCAAACAAAAACCAAAATCTCCCCTTTAAGGTGACTCTAGGACAGCGTTTTTAAAGCTGACTGTAGAATGACTGTTTCCATACAATTATTCACCTTTGACCACGAATGTTCTGGATGTGACGTGTAAAGAAATGTATAAATACCTACTTGTTTCCAAAGCGGATACGTTTTGTTTAATTGTGATCGTATCCAATAAGACGGCCCACAGTTTCGTTAAACCAAAAATTAGTCTCTTGAGGTATGATTTTTTTGTCGTTGCTTGCGACACTGAAGGCGCTTTTTTGGATCGCAATGTTGTGACGACGATGCCACTCTTTAAAGTTCTAACAAGTGTACCCAAATGAAGCCGGGGGTCGTTTTTGCCCCCGCACCCTTGTTTTGGATCATAAAGGGATATATTATACTACAAGATTTTCCCCCATATGTTCCACTTACTACTTATATGTACTTACTACTAGTCGTTGACTCGTAGAATTGAACGGTTTGTGGTGTAAATTGAAGATACTTATGAATATTTGCTATCCCCAAAATATTGAGTTTCAATGTTCTTTTTTGTATCCGTGGCAGCGATTGTAATTTTGAGAATGACAACTTTCAAAATTGCTCAAACCTTATGCAAATTAGAACGTAAAAATTATAATCAAATTAGTTATTTTTTAGTGCTATTTTCCAAAAATTACTAAAAAATGAATAAAAAGCATAGAATTTGTCATATTTTATGCTCATAGGTTTGTTTTGGCTGATTTTTTTAAAATTTTGAAACCTTGAAACTTTCGTAATTTGCACAATGCATTAAGCATAGGAATTTTCCGAAATTCAAACCATTGCCACGGATACAAAAATGGACATTGAAACTCAGTATTTTGGGGATAGTAATTATTCATAAGTATCTTCAATTTGCACCACAAACCATTCAATTCTACGAGTCATCGACTCAGTATATTGCGCGTTAGCCATCATAATTGTAGGACAAAGCAGTTCTTTGGTTTCAAAACGTCAACCTCAGCTAAGGGGACCTGTGGGGACGCCGACGCTAGCTTAGCTGGAGATTGAAGAAAAGTGAGAACTTGTCACAGATGCATTTTCTGATTGAATCAAAAACGAAAAATCTTGATTGATTTTGATAGAGTAAGTCTTTTTTAATTAAACACAATACCTACGGATTGCAAGAAGTTTGATGTAAATTTAAAGCAAAAGAAATTTCATATTTCAAAAAAAATTATTGCTCAGGCATAAAGCTGCTACAGAATCGGCCTCCCTACAGGTTTCCCTTAGCTGAGGGTGGCGTTTTGAAGCCAAAAACATTTTTTTCCTGCAATTAAGACGGCTAAGAAGTGACAAAAACGACCCTCAGAACCGTTTGTATACACTTCTTAGAACTTAAAGGAGTAGCATCGTCTTCCTTAAAATTTTTTGATCCAGAAAAATACCTTTATTGTAAAACTATGACTATGACAATGATGACTACCCTCAAGAAGCCTATGAGACAAAATGTTGGATTCTACGACACTGTGCACACCAACAATTTCGAAAACGTTGATTTCACATGTATTGAAACATGAGATGTATTATAAAGGTGGTATACCGTATTTTAAAAAACGGGCAGCAAGGTGTTATATTGATTAAATGGTGTGACCAAAATATTAATAGATTAATTTGAACATAAGAAAAATCACGCATTCATGGTATCGTATTATGGTTACTGCTAAAGAAATAAGTAATCATTTATTAATTATTTATAAAATTTGTGTTTTAGGTTTAATACCATTAATAACAGTAAGAATTTAAAATCCTGTGAAAATAAATGTATAATGTATTTTTAAGATTGTAAAATATAACTTAATGAATATTGGGTTCCTATGAATATGCTAGCAGAGTAAAATAATGAATGAAAAGAACAAAGTATGTACTTATTTTAATATAATGTTGTATTGTAACAGGAAGATTGTAAAGCACATTTACCGAAGCCGGCTAATTTTATAACAGCATTTTTCATTCTGATTTAGTCGTTTTTTTTCTTAAAATACCAAAACAGAAAAAGTAACATGCAATACCTTTTTCTCTAAAGTAAAATACAAAAGTCGACAGAATCTTTACTAAAATCATCGTGATTCTCATTACTTAGTATAAAATTAAATATTATTATTTCGATGATATTTTATTGAACTTGGTCATCAATATATAATGTACAGTTGACACAGAATACATTTACATTGCATTTATGATGATGCCAAAAACACAGATCTGAGAGGGCCAGATTATGCTGTGAATTGAAAAGCTGGCTTCTGAAGGTACGTATCATGGTAAAGCAAAAACAACAAATGTAATTACTGCTCATATTGACTCAGGCCAATGCAATTCAATTTAACGCAATGCTGGACAGCTAGAAGTTAAGAAATTAAACATGTCTATCAAGACTATAAGACGATTTCATTTTCAAATCCGAAAGACCTAATAAAGTTTGTAAAATGCTAATAAATACCATTATTTTATTAAAATAAACTCTTTTTTGTTGTATAGCTCGGCATTTAGAGCTTATTTTGTTGTATATAAGCATATTCGTGGTTCAAGATTGAGTACAATTGTATACTCTTTGTTAATTGAGGGAAATATACATTACATTCTTAGTTCTTTACCAGCTCCACAATGCATTAATCTTATAACATTATGAATCCGGCTGTACTTTCACTCAAATTTTTGAGAACATGATACACTTGAGATCTGTCAGAGTGCGAACAAATTGATGGCAGGATGACATGGAAAATATGACCACTTCCACAACTATGCATAAATAATTCATAAAAGAGAGCAAGGTAGGTAAAATGGAACTTGCCTGTATAACCGGAGACATCCACAACCCTAACAAACGAGACCTAATACTCGTGTGGAATGGAACAGGGTTTGGGCTTTTGACTACAAAAAATCTACGTTATCTATATCACTCGGTAAAGATCACGTTGACCAGACCTAAGGTAACACATTGAACGGGATTCTGACCTGGACAATTATCAAAATCGGCTAACACATGATGTATGTATATGATTTAATGAATGCTAAATCGGGTTGAAAGAAAACGGTTTTTGAAACAAAACTTTCAAAAAGTAATGAAGAATGCATTGTTATGATCCGTCAGTGTTTGATATTAAAAGTAACTTACATATATTAGTATTGAAAATTGTAGCTAGACACTTGCAGTACATTTTCATTCCCTTCCAGACCTTCACCCGCTATCATTCCAGAACTTCTTTGGCGACATCGTTTCATCACCAGAGCCTTCTACCTTTTTCCAAAGTTCACAGCTAAAACATTTTTGTAAAATTTCCCTACTCTCTTTCACTGTCTCTTGGTATTGAAACAAAGTTTTCCTATTCAGTTCACCTCCTTCTTTATTGGGCAATATTTTTATATTTTTCTAAGTGCAAATTCATAAACCTAATGGATTTAAAGGAAAATACGGAGGAAAAAATCTCACCAAGGTTGCACAAATTTTTTCATGAATTTCCACAGCGCTCCATACAATCCTAAATGGAGGATCTGAATCGACACCCTATCATGTCTGGACCTGAATGTACTAATAAAATTGGGGCATCTACTTGAATCCCATTGATACTTTCAATGATGGAACCATTGGCCAGGACAGAATTTTTTCGTTGGAAACTTTGGAGGTGGCTGCGACGACTGCTACGAGTAACAATTCTAGGGGTTGTCATCATCACAACTTTAACCTCATAATTATCGTCCTTTTATTTCATCAAACCAAATTCATGTCTCAAATGGTTTTGTAGGATGTGGTGTTTTAGTAATACCAGAGACGTAGCGACTATAGAGTAAAAATAGAAACTAAGCCACCCGGACGGATTTAGGAATTTGCAAAATTAAGTATTCGGTCACCATCAAAATCAATACAGCTTTCACAAACAGAGAGCTTGCTTTTTTTAAATTTCCATTTCAAGAAAAACATATATGTTGTACACCATAAATCATAATTAAATGTAGCAATTTTCAACAAATAAATTACATAAAACGTATTTAAGCCGTCCACCAAAAATGGCTATTTAGGCCTACCCAAAAGAATAATACCACTATCACAATATATTGGGCTGGCATACAGATATTTTGGAAAGGAATATAATTAATTTTGTGAATTTTTGAACACCGAACATTCTTAGAAAGTGCTTACTTCATTGGCAGGTAAGTTGCCTACATTTTCAAAAATAAGTATAATAATATAATGTTTTTGTTTTGCGCCAAAAGGTCAGTTAATTTTTAATTGCTGCCATTTGGTTGGAACCAAAACTTTTATCATTCATTTTCAATTCAATTGGCAAACGTGCAGAAAAATACCGGTCAGCATTGATTGATAGATTATTTAACAACTATCGTGTTTGGAGAAACGTTAACAACATAACGCGGATTGAGGTGATTATGCATTATCAGTGACAGCTATTTCAAATTTATAAAGTTGTACTTGATTTCGTTTTTTGAGACGAGTAAATACGAGCTTTAAATAGTTATCTTGTGTTTCTTTATATAATTATATTCTTTTTAAGAAATGAAATGATTTGTCAATCAAATCAACTTTCAGTCACAGTCCAGGCATATGATTACTGCTGTGCAATAAACACACAACAGTGGTAAAACGGGATGATTCATAGATTCTCCAGAATCACGAATCCCGTTTAAATTAAACGGTTTGTTTGAATGATAAGAGACAGAGAGGATTAAGCTTTACTCTTAAAAAATTTTAAAGAATTGTTGATATGTCCCTTCAACTCAAAGTGTATACGCATTACGTATATAAATATATGCGTAGCGTGAGCCAATTAATTGATGAAGTTATCAGTCAAAGCAATCAAATGAACGATGTTAACTCAAACGAGACTGCCTCACTGTTGCTCATTTGATTCACATTATCGTTTCCATTTGGTCTCTGACCCTTCGAAGTTAGAATCAGGTGACTTATTAAAAGAAGACAAAGCTTGTGACATTCCTTCCTATCTGCCAACCTTATGGTTTTCCCATTAGAGAAAAAGCTGCTGAAAAATTACCAGATATTCCACACTAACGTATTTATGGTAATCTTTTAGCTAATGAATTCAAAAGCTATCTAAATTTTGCATAAATTTAAATATAAATGCTATAAATATATGGATTATATATAATCATGTAAAGGTTTTCGTAAGTTTACGAACCGAGTACCTATATTTAAGCACACTGTGAGGGCTGGCCAGCCCTTAACAAAGAATGCTCACTGTCATCACCATCATCATCATCATGCAGCGCAGCAGCACAATGAGCTGCAATAGATTTGCATGCGGAGTGCAACACTCGCAGCTTGCAAATCTACTTCCCTGCCTTTGCATGACAAGGAAGCTGATTATGATGATGACAAAGATTATGAATGAAGACACTTTCTGCATTGCTTGAGATCCGAAATGCAAACGCTACTGGAGTCTCAAGTAATGCAGAAAGGAATTGACAAATGTAAAAATGGTTCGACCTACTTGTTCCAATTGCTATGAACAAGTAAGTCATGGGTATGCAGAAATTGACTTTAAGGAGCCATTGCACCACAAAATCCGCTGAGTTAACGGAAAACACTCATCCTCATCGGACAACTCTCCTCAACCTCCCAAGTGGAATATTCCCACCAGAATTCTTTCTTTTAGAATCCATCCCCTGCGGAAGCGCCCAGCCGTTCCTTATCCTCCTTTATTCGTCCTAATCCTCCTCATCGGAATTCCCTTTGTGGCTCACCATTAGGTGTCCCAGAAATCCTTCCTCGTCCTCAAGTGTCACCTTTCCGGTACCTTATTGTGAGGTAGTCCTCCCTCCACCCTCCAGATCTCCTCAAGTCTTCTCCAGTGATCCTCAGGTACTCTCCAAAGCCTCCTTCGGGTCTCCAGTCTCCTCAGTCGCCTCCTAACTCCTCATCCACCTCCTGTCACTCTCCACGTCCTTCGAGCTCCAAGTGCTCCCAGTCTCTCCTCCAAATTAAGGTTTCCCTCCAATTATATTTAAACTTGTGAATATTTTTATGCATACATTTATAGAGCGAAGCGACGCCAGTAAATCTGGATTATTGAGCTCCGCGTGTCGTGGTCACCTAGTAGTTCAGCGTGAAATGCGTGACGATGTGACTTTGAAGCATAGTTAGGAAACTTGCCCCCATAATTCATATTTTTAAGGGCTCACACTAATTGTTGAGAGCAGAATAGCTTCACAAATAGTGTTGCGGCCCAATACTAACTCGGGAAATTTTAGAAGTATTTTTAAATAAGAGTTTAAGGTATTTTAAATATATTGAAGCCAAGTGTTACAAAGTAGCGCAAGTATTTTATTATATTCAAGGCGGATGTAAGAAAGTATCGCAAGGTTATTAATTATTGTCCATCCAAGTTTCTATTTGAGATTCATTGTGAATTGTACCCATTCCCAACAATTATTAGAACTATCCACTATATGTATAAAACCCTGATTATGTATAATAATATTCCGATTTAGTCCAAATTGGTTTGTAATCAGTCCTTAAGCCAAGAATACCTATTTAGTTAATAATACGACTACCCACTATACTATAATTAATTAATTAATACCAATCATTAATGAGAGTTATGCAATTATTTTCCTTTAGAATAAATTGTACTCTCATTGGTTATTACACATAACTCAAACGTATAACATGTACTTATTTCCGGTCCATTCATGCGCAGTAGTATTATCCATTTATTACTTAGACCCATTCATAACAATTTGACAATTAGCTGTTAAGGGATCTACTTTAGGCTCATTTTAATTCAAGATCTAGTAGATTCCCCTTACAACACTCACAACCAACCGATGGAAACCCACGAGTTAATGGGATTAAATTCGCATGAAATGCATTTTGAAACATATTGATTTAATAAACTTGATTCAACGTCATCATTGCGTTTTTCGCCACCACAAATTTTTTCGCAAAATTATGCATGCAACAAGAAGCAATGATAATCACAAGACTGATAATTGTGTGAAAACTGGTCAGGTTCATTAGGTCTAAATTTCACAATTGTAGTGACAAAACGAAAATGGAATACAAACTCTCCAGGCCTTGCGAATCTCCCCACACACACAACCTCTTATTTAACATTTTTTTAAACAGTACCCACATATTCAGAAATTATTGGGAAATTCCATGGGTGCAGAATCTTCTTCAGCATGAAAAACTTCCTCTAGTCAACCCTCAAAACTTCTGTAAAAATTTTACTTTTAATAACCTGGGGGGCAGGGCACCCCCTGTTCCGAGGTTTTTCCATAAATCTTACGCGTATATATATTTTAATATCCTAGAAACTAATTTCGTTCTGTTTTCTGATTGATTACTTTTAAAGTAAACTATTACCTACTTCATTTGAACGAAGCTCAATCTCAAAGGATCTCAAATGGCATTTCTTCTGCTTTGCGCACCTTTCCAATGTTACGTTTACCAACGTTCAATCTACATTTAGTGAATAAAGATTTACTCATTTTATAACTGCTAACTTTCAGGGCTGCCAGATTCTTGGGAACCCAAAGTAGTACACCAAGAAATGCCATAAATACATACACCAAGAAATACAACTTTCGACCAATAATTCTTACTACCAGAACTGGGATAAATGAAATGCCTGATAAAGCTAGGCAAAGTTTTAAACTATTTGGGTGATGTTGGACATTTTATGAGAGACTTTTTCAAATTTGAGAGCAACTTTGAATATTTTTAGGGCGATTTTTTACAATTTGAATGCAATTTATACCTTTTTAGACCTATTTGTCGCATTTTTCAGCGATGCTTTACATGTTTATAGAGATGTTTTTACAGATCTTTTCCCGTTTAGAGCAATTTTTACGTTTATAAAACGATTATTTACAGTTTCCGAGCGATTATTGATAGTTTCAGAGCAATTATTGACAGTTTCAGAGCGACTGTTTACATTTTTAGAGCGATTTTGGACACTTTGAGAATGATTTTGTTAATTTGTTTGATAATTTCATGTTATTTTGGGCGATTCTTATGAAATTTAAGGTACTTTGGCTGCATTATTTGCAATTCAATGTTTAATTACAGCACATTAAAGAGTCAAATCATCTTCCTTCCCTCTCCTTTTTCCTTCCTTCCCTCTCCTTTTTCCTTCCTTCCCTCTCCTTTTTCCTTCCTTCCCTCTCCTTTTTCCTTCCTTCCCTCGCCTTTATCCTCCCTTCCCCTTCCTTCCCTCTCCTGTTTCCTACTTTTTCCTCCTTTTTCCTCCCTTCCCCTTACTTCCCTCTCCTTTTTCCTCCCTTCTCTCCTTTTTCCTCCCTTCCCCTTACTTCCCCCTCCTTTCCTCCTCTCCTCTTCCTACGGGTTCCAGCATTCACCTAAAGAACTTGTATGCGGAGTCTGTAATTCCCCCGATTTCGAGTAAGAGCCTTCTGCTTCTATAGATCAAGTATTAAGTAGCCGTACTGGCGCAAAAATGCAATAGTAAAAAAAGTACTCAACGTATAAGAGCCAAAGTGGCATGGGCTGAAAGCCTGTACGATGTAGTTTAATGGGCTATTATATTTATTTGCCAGTATGGATTTATATTGAAGAACGAAATGAATTTCCAAAGGAAGTTCAAAAACTGTTTTTCCTTCAAAGTTTTATCAAACAGACCATCTCAAGTTCTCTATATAAAAAAAATTCCCTTTTGGTCTTAAGATCTTGTTTTGCTTCACTTACCGAGCAGTTTAAAATGTGTAAATTTGGTCAAAATCGGAAAAATGCTTGTAACAAAAAATCCAAAAATTAAACTTTCCCTAGCGTTAATCACTATACGTACCTTTGGAAATTCATTTCGTTCTTAAATATAAATCCATACTGACAAATAAAAAAAATTCCATTAAACTACATCGTACAGGCTTTCAGCCCATCCCACTTTCGCTTTTCTACGCTGGGTAGTGTTTTTACTATTGCATTTTTGCGCCAGTACGGCTGCTTAATACTTTATCCGTAAGACCGCAAAATTTGTCTTTTTCGCCATTCTGTTTTTCTAATGAAAGTGAAATAAACAATAACCTAACTAGACATCAAATTCCTCTTTGTTCCGTACGCATACCATGTACGCAGCTCATATAGGAAGTGTCAGAGCTGAAATTCCGTTGGTTCGCCTACCTTATTACTACCCAGATTTTATGCCTTTGATGCACAATGGAAAGTCCGCATGCGGCTTTAAAACGTGTGAATATGCATCGGTGAAACTATAACACGATATTCCCGGAAAGCAAACCAACAGATTTCCTTCCTCATTTTCATCCCAAATGGAAATATTTTTGGCGTAAACAGTGGTAATTTTATCTGGTTTCCAGGAACATATTTCTCTCATTTTTTCATTGATATATTTGTGAGTTTGAGAAAAGCTTCTCCATCATACTCTCAGAAATCCAAATTTGTTTATTAAAACCAATTCTTATATCTGCATTATCCGTCATGAAACAAACGGAATATTATGTTACAAAAACGGTTGTTGGAAGTTTACCTGAGCAATAATCTAATTATTATGTACCTTTAGGTACATATTAAGAAGAATTTGTGTGTCGTCGTCCGACGTTTGTCGTCTGTCTGTCAACACGATAACTTTCGAACCGTTTTACATTTTCAAATTCTGTCTTCACCAATCGATAGATAAGGTCAAGGCGGAGGATGAGTTCGTAGATTGGTTATCTGGGGTCACGGGAACAAGGTCAAAAGATAAGTGAAACGAAATTGATAAGCGTCACATATAGCTTATGATACATCATTCAAAAGGTATTGCTCTACTGATGATGAATATGCATGGCAAATTCAAATCATAGGTTTCGAACAGGGTCAAAGATCACGATTAATGGTTCAAATGACCAACATGGCTTATGATATACCATTCGAAAGCCACTGTAGTGCTGTTAATTAATATGCAGTGCAAATTGAAATCGGAACTTCTGGACAGGGTCAAAGATCACAATAAGTTTAAAAAATGACCAACATAGCTTATGATATACCATCTGAAAGCTACTGCAGTGTTGTTTATAAGTATCCATTGCTTATTGCATAAGTTGATATCTGAACTTTCAAACACAGGTCACAGGTCATGCACTTTCAAATGACACACTTAGGGTGTGATATGTCATTCGAAAGCTGGTTTATTGAAGTTTTCACTTATAACACATTTTTATGTCCCAAAGTACATTTGCTAAAGGTACATCGCTACATCTCGAATTGTCGGGTTTATTAGACCATGCATATGTTTAGCAAGGGTGTCGATTCTTTGCCAGCACCTAAATTTGGTGAATTCATGAATATTGTTTTACTGAATTCACTTTTTAAAGGACATACCATTATCTCAAAGACACAGAAGACCGCTACTACTATCAACTTCAATCGCTTCTCCAGCAATATGTTAATAATTCTAGAAGACGTAATTTTAACGTCCAAGAAAATATCAAATTTGAAATCCACAAAAATAACAAAAAAATAGAGAAAATGGCGATTAAATGAGAACCAAATTTCCAAATGAGTTGGAAAAAGCGCAAACCGTTATGTACCATTATTTTATGATTTCCTGAACGTTAAAACACAAATAAGTGAGTAACTAAGAAACTACCATGGTGGCTGAAACCAGATTCTTGAACGCCAGTCAATTAAGAGTTTGGGAAAAAATAGCTGTGTTACAAAACTTTTTCAGAATTATGTAAAAGGCAGAAGGAACAATTCAGTGTGGAGAATACAATGATGGTGATACGATGAGAAAATCACACGTAAATTCTAGTGAGCAACGCGGAGAATACACTTCAACAAAATCTTCCATTTTGTTTCATAGTCTTTTTTAAAAGAAAAGAAAGTAGTGGACAGACAATGTATTTTATGCGCAATACTCTCTATAACATGGAGATATGGTATGGTGCATCGTGAATATGGTTGAGGACAAATTTCACGGCTGTGTGCCTCCTTCTTCAATCCATTCAAAGGATGGAAAGCAAATGAAAAGTTCAGCGAAAGCACAGTCTCGGCGAGGTCTTCTGGAGTTATCCTTATTTGGTTTACTAGATTGGTTATTACATTACAGTACATTATTAAATTTTTTTGATATTAAGAAGACGGTATAAACCTTTCCTGAAGCCTTACCCCGTCGTCTGCGTGGGCTGACAGTAAAGAAGAGGTATTATATAGCCAGACTGGGAAACATCGTCAATTGCGAAAAACCAACAAATGGAAACATGAACCGTTATGTACATTTTATAGCCCATTTTGTGTAGATGTAAAACCAGTCGATATGTAATTTATACAATGAGCTATATAAGAGAACCAGTGGATTTATGGAAAGGTATTCAAAAACTGTTTTTCCTTGCGATTTTCCCAATTTTTAACATACTATAAAAGTAGCTAAACTAGCAATTTCGAATACGCAGCATATTGTATCAAAACAAGCATCTCAAGTTCTCCATAAAATGTCCCCGGTTGAACTTAAAACCACGTTGCGATGCATGTAGTAAGCTATTGAAAATGCTTGAACTGAAGTTCAACACTTAACACCACAGTTACTTGAAAGTTTACTAATCCATTAAAAAATATCCGCGATAGATTAAAAAAACAGTCAGAAAAATAGCTTTTGAACTAGATTTGAAAACACGTTTCGTTCTTCAACGGAGCCGGTGACAAATAAATAAATATGACTTGCATTTACACTACATCGGACAGGCTTTCAGAATATACCACTCTTGTTTCTGTACATTGAGCAGTTTTTTGGCTAGGTGCCTATTTGTTCCAGTCCAGCTATATATATACCACTCTTCTTTACTTATTTTGTTCTACTTTTTCTTTGACCATTTATCACTTTCACCGACGTTCAAAGCACACCAGGATATCCATCTTCATATAGACCAGTTTCTGCCCAGTCCGGAAGGTCATATCACAAAAAAAAAATTTCCTCATAAGTTTTGCCTGTTAATAGTAATCCTAAAGCTACAGTAGTTTGCAAATTTTTATGAAATATAGTTGAACGGTTTACGAGATATCGCCAATTTATTCAACAAAAAGCACGCTTTCGTAAACCACTTTTGTAGAAAGACGGTAGGAGATAAGTTGTTGAATGTTTTTGTAAACTGTTCCCAATGAGTTGCTACAGGAAGCTAATTTTTGGTTATTTTTGGAATTTTTGCACGTTATCGAATAGATCCGTTCATGATTTCAACGCAACAAACCAAGATTTGCAATCTACGCGCAAAATATGTCTAGTAGGTGTAGTTTGATGAATTAATTTGTTATTCTTACAGATATAGGGACCATCAAATACCTATGAAATATGTAAATCTGCGGTTGACCCATTTGTACCGTACCAACGGCGGAGCAAGCTGGAGCGACTGCTCCTGGCCGGACCGACGGATGGTAAAAAAAGATTGTATGAGAAATTATTCAGACAACCATTTAAGAACTAAATCATCATCATAGCTCGCATTATAGTCATAATATAACCTTTTTTGGAACTATTTGGTCTCTCAATTTAAACTGAAAATGAGCTCAAAATCAGAAGAGCTTAGTTTTATAACCTAAATATTCAAAAATTGATCTTTGTGATATCTAATCTAGCTTAGGGAGGAAATAAACTTTACCGAACCAGGTAGCTGGAGTGTCGTAAATATATATGTCGTATTTGAGTTTAAAGTGCAATATTTATTCTCATAATAAATAATGTGAACGTAAAATGTTGAACGTCAAAAGGTCAGCTGAAAGCTGTATAGACACTCTTTGGGCGTCAAGCCGTTTAAAAGTTTTGACACTTACCAATTTCAAAAATTGGGAAAATCGCGATAGTTTGGCATAGCTCATTCGGGAATTCCCAGGTGATTTAAGCAGGTTACTGAACGAGCGAATGGCATTAGGTTATAAACACATTGGCTTTCATATAAAATTGGTTTGGTTGAGGTAAGTCTTTCACAGAAGGAGATGCTCCTAGGTCAATTTCCTCCACCGTTTCAGAAAAATTTCGGGAGGGTTAGTTCGTCTAGCAAAGTGGTTAATGGATGTCATACGGAGAAATAAAAATTACAGTTCGTAACTGCTTACGTAAGCAGAATTGCATGGCTTTTTAAATTATAAGTATTTGGATATGCCAACATCGGATCATTGGATCCTGGGGTTGGCACACGAAATGATTGTAGAACTGGTCATGCAGTTAGGTTGGCGTCATCTAGAGTTCAAGTAACTGTCCTCTGGTTTGTAGAAGGATGGTCGTCTAAGATGTGAAGCCACAGTACATCCCTATTTATGAGGATTTGTTGGTACAGAACACAAGTCAATTGTCCCTTGGGATTGATGCATCTTCGACGACTTTAAAACTTTGTGTACCATCTATTGTACTTTTCTTTATCCAATTCCTTTAGTTTGGCACTTCGGTTGTTAGTTTGAAGAACAGGCAGAGTCGTTTGTGTTTGTTGACTCCGAGTTCATTAAATGGTTTGATTTTTTATTTGGTTTCGGTAGTTTTTGTTGTTTCGTCATGATCACGCTCTACTCAGTTGAATAAATGCAATGGACCAATTCTCTACATATAACCCTATTATTGAAATCAATCTAATTGCAATTTTTTAGTAAAATTGGAAACGTACTAAGCTCCTTTTGTGGTGCAAGTAATACAAATGAACCACTTACGACAGTGTAAACTCGTCAAGCTAAGTCGACAATTACTGAAAACAGAAAACTATTAACTCCATACTCTAGCTTACGTCAAATTTTCAACAAAAACACTGTGGGAATAGACAAGACGTACCTGACATGATTGATATGACAATTTGGAAAAATTAAAAGCAAACAAACCATACGTACCCATACCAGAAGAAATAAATCGAGACATAGCAAAGCACGCAATTATACGGGCGTTGAATAGAAAGCAGTGAGGGTTTAGTGTTTGAACCTTTCTCCGAGGGATGGTATAACATCTTGTCGTAAGTTTATTTTTAAGTATCATTGCTTGTTTAAGTGTCGTATTTAAACTTCAGTTTGATCTATTTCTTTTTCTGTTTTAGGGCTAAGGATTATTTCATTCCAAAGAAAGAAACGAAAACAATTGATACTTAAAAACTGCTATTTGTTAATTAGCAGCAGTGTTCAAGTATCAATTGAGAAACATGGAAGATCTAATCAAGATCTATAGAGAAAGAAAGTGTCACATTTGTGCAAATATATTTCGCTCTGTAGCTCATCTGGAATTTGGTTTACATCAAGCCCATAATAGTTAAAGAAACTTTGTTTTTGAAATTATTTAAAAGGGGTGGGAGTATAAAAACAGAAGTAGTTAAAGATGTCACATTCGAAAAAAGAAACATTTTAAAATAATATATATGCTGAATATTATGCTGATGTACAACATCTACAACTAAAATACGCAAAAGATATGCTGTCCCATTTATACTCTTATATTACATACATTTTAATGGAAGATCTTCGTTCGTATATTTATTAGTAATCAAAATTGTTCAAAATTCAGAATTAAAGTACCGAATGAAATTGGCATTTTTAATTGGAAGTTAAAAACATCTCGGTAAAATTTATTTGGCAGTTGTATGCATTCTGCGCGAGGGGAAGAGTACCATAACGCTCAAGTCAATTATGTTGACAATCTTGTCTTGAATCTTGTTTGCACAAATGGCACTTTGGCAAAACAGACGAGCCAGGCAAGCGGGTCTGCAACCATCATGATGGAGTTAGTTCTATTGTTGCAATTATTATTTCACTGCGAAAGACTCTTGCATGCAAGCTCTAAATTTTTGGCAGAATTCAGTTAAAGGATGGCTGCAGTTTTTTTGTCTACTTTTCCTTTCAGATTGCGTCCCAGAGAAAGTGTAATAAATTTCGTGTGAAGGTAGGCATCTTCATCACTTTCTTGAGTAGCCTGAAACAGAAAGAGATTTAGTGCATACGACTTGAAAAATATTCGTATCATTTTTAACCTACATTATCGCATGAGAAACTAATTTTCACACTCTTAAATAACAGATTAGAGTTGGCTAACCAAGATAAGGTATTTTTGTTTGTAACTTATATATGACTTATAATGAATGGATATGTATCCTTGGCAAGACGGGCATGTAGACTACAGTTTGGTAGTTGAGCGATAGAAAACAAAGATATTGTGACGCTTTATTTGCATGATTCAACTTACAGTATTTGATGAAGCTACAGTCTTATTTTGTGGCTTAAAAGTCCGAAGTGGTTAAAAGCAATGGGGTGGTGGCTGCGATAATTTGATTCATCCTTTCTTTTGGGATGGTGGCTTTTAATGAAGATTTTGACTACACTTTTTCCAATTGGAATTACTGCATAAATGGAAATCACTGAAATGTTTTCACTAGGATCTTAAGAAATATGAGAGTGCGAAACGGGAGCATAAGGAGTGTAGGATAACCTGTAACACTTGGTTCATATTAATGCGGTGCAAAAACGGCGGTGTTCTTGGTGCAAAAACAAAACTTAGTATTCTGGAATTATCTGTATTCAATTACAAAACTTACGCAATAAATTTTGGTCTGCCCAATGGCATTCCAATCGTGTTGATGCTTTCATTTTTAGGGACAAAAGAACGTTTAAGTCGTTTCATAATAAAAGAGCAATTAATTTTCACCCAAAAGTGACAGGAATCTGACTACTCCACACATACGAGACTGCGTAAATCCCACCAACAGGAATAATACAAAACGTTTCATGATGAGACTGAGCAAAAAATCTGTATTATATCCATACTGCACCATATGCGATGGATACCATAATATACATTTGCTCATTAGCACTCATACAAACTCATTTATTTTACACACGCTCTGAATCATACTTGAGTCTCATCATAAAAATCATCAAACTTTTTTTACCATACCATAAGTAATGTTCAGGTGACGGTTCTAGCTGCGGATGTACGCAGGTATCTCATCACAAATTGGGCAAAAATCCATATTTGAGAAGGTTCCCTTTCTTTAATCCATGAGCCGTACGTCTGCAAAGAAAATATTATTATTTATATTACTCGAGTATGTATAATGTGATTTTAAAAAGATTTTCAAATAAACCTATGACGTGTTAACGTATCATGACGCATGAAAGTGTTCAAATGAATTGAAATCAAAGCGCATGAAAAGGTTTTACTTACTTGTTACAAGGAAAGGGTGAGGTACCGGAGTCTACGAGTTTGTGCTAGTAGCGTTGGTTCTGTTTGGAACCCCACATACTACCATTTGTTCTTTTTTGTGACCGGGACGATAGGAGGAATCGGGTTTGAAGGGGTTGTTTTCAACGTATAGTCATGGTGGTCATAATCTGGTGAGACATACATACATGGACATCATTTGTGCACTGGTATTATTAAATACGTTAGTTACAGCGGTTTTTTTGTGATTGGCTTGGTGAAGATGAAGCGTGACATATAGTTGGTGGCGACGATCAAGGATTTATAAGAATAGCCAGTAAGTTAATTTGGCTCCGACAATGAAAGGTGCCCAACAGGTCTATTCCAATGTGTTCAAATAGATCAAATGTTTTAAAGAGTCCGGGTGTAAAGGTCGACAATTTTTGGGCTTGACCAGCGGGGCACTTCCGAAGGAAAAGTAATTTACAATGTCTTATATCAATGTGCAACTAAGGAATAGCGGATTTTATCTGCGGTGCAACAATGCCCAAGTTGGCCGCTAATGGTTTCATTGTGGTTTTGCAGTAAGATTGGTTGCCGTAGGTTATACGGAAGCACAAATCAATGCCGGGTGTCGTGAGGTCGCTCAAAGTGTAGGATGTATTTTATTTCGTTTCGCTTTCCTGCGTTTCTCTTTCTGTGTTGAAATGGTGGGGGATTGTTGCTTGTCTTTGATTGTTTTAACAAGGATGTCTCTAAAATCTAAAATCTCTAAAATGTCTCTCTTTTATCTTTGTGACATGATATTATAAAATCTTTAAGTCTGAAAATAAATCGTATCATGACCACAATTATTAATTCCAATCAGTCCATTTTTGTACCCATTACCATTTTGATACTTTAACACGTGACTCAAGCGATTAAAAATCATGAAACGAATTGGCATTTTGTTGGGGATATTGTACTAGGTTTGTTGCAGCTTTAGCCGCATCTCGGAGAATTCGCATTTATCGTGCATACAAAAAGCGATTGTGTATACGGTATAACAACATTCGGTTCTGGACTTTGCATAAGCAAATCAAAAATGTTCGATCTGGTTTTACTTATGGTCGCGTCCAACTGGCATCGCGTCCACTGTAACAATGCATAAGCCATCGTATCAGGTAGTTTTATATTTAACATAACATAATAAAGTTTTTCTGTTTCGCGGAAATCATGATTTGCTTATGAAGGTTTTTGAAGATGAGAAGAAGGCGTATATGGATTCGGGATCTGTTATTGAATCAGTTACTGTTCGTTTCAAAGATTCAGTATTGATCGTTCGCGAGACCCCTATTTTCAACAAACTTGGAACATGTCTTGTCATGAAACGGGACGATATAGGTAATTTGTCTGAGACAATGAACATGTTGGTACATCAGACAGCAAATACTGATTATTTATTCATTTTACAGGGTGCGACACCTCCATCTTTGTGTGGAGGACTGACGATACCCAAACGTTTTTAGATAATGTTCTTATACCAATTGAGAAAAAATGTTCCAGTATTCCTCCCGAGGATCTGTTGAAAGACGTTGTTCCCAAAAACTTGGAAGAGGGCATGCGAGATTGGGATTTTTTCACTGACTTTTTTATCTCCGAGTAGTGAGATAAAAATTCGGCCATACCTGCAACGACTAACAAAATTAAAAACTGAGCCTGTGAGGTTGTATATTCGCTGGTTCATGGCTGCTCCAAGACCGATAACAATAAAATCAAACACTCCAGGAACCGCAAACAGAATGAGACAGTATGGACGGGTCATCACCTATCCGTCGACCTGCCAACATTTAGATTGATTCTCGGGAGAATTCCAGTTATATAAGATGCTTACTTGGAAGATGAGCTAAAACGTGGTAAGGATGACTCAGACCACTGACACCTGACACAACTGCAGACCACTTAACCGATGACGAGGAAAACGACTGGTAGTAATAAATATTACTAGTCATTGGGTGATGGGATTTATCTCTTATGTTTTGTGATATGAAATATGCATTTTGCATTCTGCAGATCCATAACAGTAAAAAACGTTAAAAAAGCAGACGGTAAAATGTAAAATCCAAAAAATTATAACATAAAGTGCGATAATCTTCGCAGTTGGAAAGGTACATTCAAATTTTTTATCATCACATAAAGTGGTGAGAGTTTCATTAAATCCATTTCCTCACAAATCTCAAATAAGTTGACTATTTTAAATAGTCAACTTATTTGAGATTTGAAATAATTCTCTTTATACACAGAAGCAAACCAAACCGCTGAACTGATCTCAGCATCATTCCAACCTACAATACTGACGAGCGAAGCGCGACAGTCTTCCCAGCTTACCATTTGGAAAGTTAAACTCAAATTTATTGTCACACTTTTTCTTGCGCATTTGCAAATCATTTTATCTCTACCTATACATTCTCTCAATCATCCTAAACTTTGCAAAAACGAAAACGATAACCCACTTCCCTTGAACTTCGTCGGGGAAGTCGGTCGCATAAAGCATTATGAAGGGAATGCTAAGCACATCAACATCATCGCAAATAAATTCTTAAGTAAACACTCCTGTAAACATCCATTTCTTTATAACCGGAATGATCTTCAGATGATTAATTGAGATGAAGTGCTTTTAAAAGGAAAAGCAAATTTTAAATGACACATGACATAATTACAAACAATAAGGTAGTTTTAGAACGAAAAAAATATCAGAAGTGACATGATTTAATGACAAGCAACAAATACCTACAACATCTTTTAACTTCTTTTAAAATTCACACGTTTCGTTAGAACGTTTCTTTCTGCTGTCAGATTATAATGAATTCACAATGTGAAGAATGCAGTTACAATTATTCACTTCGTCTGATTGTGTTGTGATTATATCTGCAGTTGAGACTCTTTATATAATTGGTGACAACTCAAGTGTTTTTATTAATTGTATCATCCATTCGTCATTGTAGAATACACAAAGGTATATATTATGCATTGTTTATAAGGTTAGACCACTCCAAACATTATGATATATTATGCTGAAAAAGAGTGTAATGTATATATATGATTCATCAATACAGTTGAGTAGTCAATGCTTGTGCTTCTGTTAACAAACCGTGTTAGTTCCCTTCATGTACATTGACACTGACTAATTAATTCACTCAGGTATTTAGACATTGCGAATAATTATTTGAAACCTAAAACGGAAGTATGCACCTTATCATCTAGTCTAGCCTAGGATTCGATTTTCTTATAAACTGACTCCATTTACAGTAATTAATTATTAGGAAACGAGATTGTTGCCTCCATCAAATTATCAACATCAACTTCAGTTTGCAAAAGAAGCATCACACACGCATGTAAACGTTCAGACAATAATAGATGAATCTATTGAAATATACTACACAAATATCTTCATAAAACTTCTTTTAAACGATTCACGAATATTACAGCACAGCAGTCAATGTGAATGCAATTCTTTGCATTAAAAATGTATCCCAATCCAACAAAAAACAACTAGTTGATACAGTGTCGGCATAATCATGCATTGATGTCTCTTTTCCAAATGTCATGAACGTCCCTAATGAGCGTCCCTAATGACTTGATTCCTGACTCGGGACGATACATTGCTTGCCGCCCCTCACTATTACAACAAGCAATTGACGAATTAAAAGCCCAATTCAAGTATTAGTAACTTTTTCTAGTAGAATCAAAAATATGTTCCGCCAACGAAAGAAGTAATGTGGTAATTCTCGTGAATAGATCTCAAAATTCTGAATAATCCGTCAAAGATTCTTCAATTTATTTAGAGTGTAGTTATGCAAAATCAAGTCAGGACAGAACTGAGATTTGAAGGACGAGATCTCATGTATAAATAGTCTGGTACAAAATGCACCCACGCTAGTTTCGCTTCATTTTGTCCGAATGCCGTTGCTCATGAACTTTTTATAATAACAAGCCATTGTATTATGTGTACGTGACATTCCTGAATGTCAAGCTTGTGCGCAGCTGAAAGCAGAGTTGTCTTCCTGGTTTCGTCAAGAATTGCAATACTACCCAAGCGTAACGAACGCACGTGTAGCACAAAAACTATAAGAAACTTTTTCTTTTTTATTTATTTCATGTGATTTCAATAACATTTTTAAAACGCACAAGGAAGTATAATGCTTTTTAGTATGTCTTTTAATCCAGCCGAAATTGCTTTAATTCAAGGATTCAAAGCGAGAGAGGACAATTTTGAATTTACGATTATCGAAAAACTTATTTATTATTACGGATTTAAAATGAAAAACCTTTTTTGAGTAGACGATTTGAAATCTTATTTTGAGGATCGATAGTTCGATAACATTTGTTACAACGTAAATCCAGGCTCATAACGTGTATGCGTCCGGCCTGCAGCAGAGAGACAGCTGTCCGGCCTTTTTCTTTTAATCTCCTTAAAAAATTTTAAGGAGATTAAAATCACGCAAAATCCATTTTTGATCATAAAGTACATTAAAAAAGTAAACTAAATATTAAAGCAAGACCAGTCGGTAAGAAATTTAAAAAAAGGCCTGACCTTGAAACGAAACGAAAAGAAACCTACAATTTTGCATTATTTGACATTTGCCGTTCCGAAGTCTGGCCTTTTCTTCTTATTTTACGCCAGGCATGCGACGACTGCTCACCCCGCTCTCCCATCGTTATGGGCCTGCCTAAATCACAGATATTTAGGTGATGAATCCCCGTACCCCATCCTTGTTTACATATTAAAGCGTGAACGCAAACCGAAACCACCTGATAATGATAAATAATATGCAGATCTTTCGTCAATCAACATAATCATTCAATTTGCATTATTAAAATTTCACGACTAAGCATTTAGATACGTACGTATAAAATCAAGAAAGTTTCATGACCGGTGTCGTGTTAACTCGATTATTAGCAATAATATCAATTTTATTTTAAGATTGCGTGTGTACATTTAAAAATAGCAAAATAATTTTTTCTCTGAATAAAGCGCATGTAAGGAATATATTGTTTGCAAAAACAATGATTTGAGCAGAGCTCATTACAAATATTCGATTGTTTGAACCGGCATTTGGCATGAAAAGTTGAGAGAAATAAGATAATCAAGTGCTGAATATCGATTAAGCATTATGTTTTGATTCGAATGGAAATCCAAAAAGCCAATGCACCATATGCAAATTGGAAAATAAACCGATCTTTCATCCACTTCATTTCAACATTGCTTACAGCTTAAAAATACAAAAAATTGTCAACTGGGGTAAATGTGCAAACTAAAATTGTAGCCTACGCTACATGGAGTCTGCGTAATAAAAATTGAGTATATTCTGGACATTATCCAACACAAAGCCAAAAACCCAGCGTACTCTACAATATGCCTGTTGTTTAAAAGCTCAATTGCGGCATTGGTGCGGAACCTAGCTTATCTTCCACTTGCATAACTAAAGAAGTAGTAAAGTATGCTGGATAAAAGTGTGTGATGATGATGAGCATATGAACTTCACATTTGTCCATATCTCCAATCTTCCCAGGCTGATGTTTCATGCTGAACTCAAGCTGAGATACGATATCTAGGTTGAATATTTGCTTTCGCATAAGGTTTTATTACGCGTTGAAAGTAGGTTGTGTATCAAAATAGGTGTCAGTTGTCCCCAAAAAGAACGCATCAAGTTTGCCGTTGCAACAAGATGTTTTACTCATAAGAAATGGATGATAAATGAAAGGCTCGAAATTAAATGACATTCAAGCTCTTTTTCACTTCTTACAACTATGGCCAAAATGTATTTACTAACGCGTAAATAATAACTAATCTAAACAATTCTGTGGCAGCAGTTTTCAAGTAAATTTTTGCAAATTGGAATGTAAAAATTATATTACTAAAACATACTAAAGGTGTACTCCTCCGTTGAATCTGCGTACGAGAGGGTATACCTCCTCCTGCTCCATTTTTAAGAATAAAAGACGTTCTATACAAAACCGTATAATTCCAGATGGCATTCATAATCCTTAAGTACAATAGTCAAGTTAGGTATTTGTCTTGATGAAACTAAATCGCACTTATAAAAGTTCTTTATCCTTACAACAAGAAGTACGCATTCATGAGAAAATCGTGAATTAAAGAAGAGCTGGAGCACGGCTCGAGATGCTTGCAGCAGCATATCCTGAAACATGAAGAAAATGTTGAGTTATGCGTTTAAGTGAATACTTGTTCCCCACAATCCGTACATATGCATATAAATACATTGATGGGATGAACTCGTCTTATAGTACGTACTATAAAAATGAATTCGAAATCCAGGTAATAATTAGGGTCATATTCCTGTGGTAAATATTGAAACGCACATGCGGACATTTTAATACATAGGACTGCAGCAGTTTGCTGCGTTTTTAATCTTGAATATCACCAGACTCAAGCTCAGTTTCATTTTAAACTACTGACATTCGTTGCTGACTTGACTTTCCACAATGCATATTACTCCATTCTTGGGATCTTGAGCGTTTCCTGGAAGTTTTTAAATGAGTTTCCGATGGCTGATAATCTCTTCCAGTGTTTGAAATTTGCCTAGAACATTTCTAAGAGACGTGGGTTTGGCACAATATCACACTTTTCAGATTGCACTCTTTGTAGTTCTGAGCAAAGTTCTATCATACATATCTCCACTTTTTGTGCCTCTTCCTCCGCGTTCATCTTCAACTGCCTGATTGTTTCACCACGTCGATCAATTTGTTTCTCTCTTTCCCATAATTTTACACTCTTCTTCGTAGAATCACCTTCAATCTCATTCAGCTTGAATTGCAAACTGCAAATCTCTGTCTTGTGCACTTTCATAGCCGTGTTTTGTTTATGGATTGCCAACGTTTGTCAAAAAATTTCATTTTCTTGCAGTTTTAAAACGTCGTCGCTCTGCTGAAGCAAACGCTTAAGATGGGTATTACTTGCATGCAGCTTCGTGTTTTGAAGAGCAAGTTGCTGATAAGCTTCGAAAACATCTAAATACTTTTGTTTTGGGACATTCGCAGATGTGGGAAATTGCATTTTTGCAACCAAGCTTTGAATCTTAGTTTCTTGCGCTCAGGGTTCGGAATTAATCTAGATCAAATATTCAGATTACGTAATCTAGATTAAAATTATAATCTTAATCTCTAATCTCGCGAACCAAATTAAAATGCTCAATCTATAATCTCTAATCTCGCGAGCCAAATTAAAAGACTTAATCTATAATCTGTAATCTCGCAAGCCAAATTAAAAGGCTTAATCTGTAATCTTTAATCTGGAGAATTATTCTGATTAGATTAACCTATTAATCTAAAATAAGATTACGGCCGCCCATATTCATTCATGGTATTTTACATTGTCAGCTAAAGTTTCCAATACATGGTTGTACAAATCGATATGTACTCACTCAGTGGTATTCCATCAAATTCCTTGCCTGAATGCTAGATACGAGTATTGACGGGTTTGTTCCAAACAAATATTTTAGCAAGGAATCATTTTACCATTAAACTGGATTCTTTAGAACAAAACTTGACGTATTAAATAACAGTGTAATCAAAACGTAATAATTTTTAATAAAAGATTTACCTAATAATCTAAACACATAACTTTTAATCTCTAATTTAGTAGTGCAAAATTTAAAAAATAATCTTTAATCTCTAATTTAGTAGTGCAAAATTCAAAAAAAAAATCTGCAATCTCTAATCTAGGAGATCAAAATAAAATTATTTAATCTGTAATCTTTAATCTGAAGAATCAGAAAAAATAGCTTAATCTGTAATCTTCAATCTGTAGAATCCAAAAAAATTAGCTCAATCTTAATCTGTAATCTTATCTGAGGGATTCATACTGGTTAATCTTTAATCTATAATCTTCAACGACATTTTGCTTAATCTTCCAGACCCTGCTTGCGCTTCACATTTTTGTCGTAGGGCAGCGTTTTCTGCTTTTACGTTTAGTTGAATTTCCTCATCACTTTTCAAATCCGAATCTCGAAGCTTTATGATTTGACCTAGGTTCATGGGTCTTAAACCTTACGTGGCAGAGTGGCACCGCCACGAGAACACCAGAAGCTCGCCTATCCTGTCCATGTTAAGGATTAACATGGGTTAATGAGATAATTGGGAGAACACATTGGTGAATGCCCTATCCTGTCCATGTTAATATGCCAGGAGAACACTTGCAAGGTTTAAGACCCATGGTTTGGAGCTCATTTGAAGGTGCTACTAAATGGACTGTAGTTCTTTTTTAGAATTTGGTTGAATATAGTTTTTCTTCAATTTTGGTACCACATGAACCATCTAATTTCAATCATTGGCTTCAGTTTAAAAAAACGTTTTAATATGGTTTGATATGACATGCGATTCAGCCCCCATGTTCTACTTGTGCGGTGTCAAAACAGATACTAGGTTTTGGAGTCTTCAATGCCCTAAAGGCTTGAAATAGTAATTACCACAAAAGAATGGCTCACAAAATGTTATTATTTATGCAAACTGCAAATGGATGCAAACTTTTGGCACGCTAATTTTCGATGGAGTGGCATACTTTTGGGTACTGTGAAAAATCGGCTTAAGACATCGAGTTAAGCAGCACACCACAAGAAACCCCATTAAATTTGATACCTGGTGCAGGAAACTTTAATGAAAAATTGTTTAATGCGTACGAGTTTTGTTGGTGTTTAAATGAGAGAAATGTTTGGGTTTAAACTTTTGCCATACCACTGTATGTATCGTGCCTTTGTAGAAGACAAAGCGGCGTGAAATGATGTCACATTGGAGCGGTGAGTACCTATATTTAACACACTCACAACCAACCGACGGAAACCCACGAACACTGCGACCAAAACAGGCTAGACCGGCCAACCCAGTATTTCATCGATTTTGTACCATAATTTTAAATGTGATATTTAAGACATGAACGTAATGTCATATATTCAATTTTTGTGCTCGTTCTTATAAAAATACTGCTGGGTCCGATTTAATTCATCATTTAGTTGTACGCTGCATTACAGCCAAAGGGAAAACACGCTCTTTATCCCAAAAAGTTTAATTTGCGATCCGACCCGATCATATTTTCAGGGTGACCATAAACACCAGAATTAGCACCATTTTTTGCGTCGGACACCGGTTGTGTCGTGAAAAATGGGATCCAGGTGCGACTCTACAATGTCGCGATCTTAAGGTTTTCAAAATTTTAATGACCAGGCAATGCAATCGAGGAGTAAAACTTTTAAACTAAAGATAAGGAACCAAAAATGTGTTCCAGTATAGACGAATTTCACCTTTTCCAATAAGTTATACAACATTTGGTGACTAAAAAGTCTTTTTATCGATTCTCAAAATTTGTTAAAGCAAATTCCCTTATATAATACCGCGGTTGCAGAATCTTTTCTAACGTTGTAACCAGGTTACAAGAAGATTTGGGGGCGAAGCCCCCAGCTCATATACGGGGCATTAAATAAAATGAAGGAAGCTTGGATCTGTTTACAGGAAGTTTTCGAATCCTTAAAATATTCTGTACGCGTGTTTAATGCACGGTACTTCTACACTGTATATTACACTCAAATACACTTCCTTGTTCCGGCGTTAGAGTTTCCTAATTGCATCTCTTGTGAATGAAAATTCCTGATACTTCATCAGGATTTTTGCTTCTTTCTTTTTAAAAAAGGTTTGATAGAACTTTGAGGAAAATACCGATATGATTATAAAAATTGTTAATAGGATCCTCTTCTAAGTTGCAGCTGACATATATGACGAACGTGAGATACAAATATGTTTTTTTCTTTTATAACAATAAATTTATTTTGCGGCTTAAATAATACCAATCCTAAGAACAGATGAGTCTTTCGAAACCAGTTGTTGATCTCAGTTGCGACTCCAAGCCCAGGGCAAAGTTGTTTAAAGAAAATTTTGTTCACAAAAATGTTTAAAGAATTAAATGAACAGACCAGAACACGAACGCTTTTAGAAGAGCGTTGTCCTAGGCTTCAATAATTTAATTTACCATATTATGCGACACATACCATAGTATGCAAATCACTATGCACTTATGTATGGCTTTGTTTGCGTTGCCTGACTGGTCAGTAAGGCAAAGTAGGTACAGCTCTTTGACCAAAACAAACAGCTCAAATGGGATGATGGCAATGGTTTTTAACTTGACTATCATACCGTTTGAGCTGTCAACTCTAAATTTGGCAAAATTTCTGCCAGGGGCGATAATGGAGTTAAGAACCGATGGAGACTTTTCGCAAAAGTGACGGATATCTATCTTTTATGCGAAAAGTCTCCTTCTGTTCTCAGCTTAATTTTTGCTTATACTATTTTATTTTGCAAATTAATAATTTACTATTATATTTATTACTTTAATAACTTTCTCTCTGTCTCTACCAACATCACCACCTTCCATCACGTCGTGCCTGATCAACATTTGGATGTAGGGTGTTCCCATTACCTTCAATGCGAGTGAGTTATGTTTTTGTTTAGATTTTCATGAAGATCAAATTACATCAATGTATCCTTGGAACTATAATTCGTCTCAAATATGTGTTCAAGTGACAGGTATCCTACAAACAACCACAAATGTCAAGTCACTCTAAATGAGCGAACAAGTGTTGGAAGCCCTTCCGCGATCTACTCACCTTATGAACGTCAAAGCACAGAACCTGTACTACGGCAGAGACTCAAAATATAGAAAATGACACCCCAAGGTTCATTATGTGAACGAGAAAGATTTCATTGACCGCCAACACCGCAACCTTCCACCACATCTTCTATAACGAAAAGCTTCACACATGAATCACAAGCAACTACACCAGACAACGCCACCGTTCGCAAGGTTAACCGCCGCCGATGGGACTTAAACGCAGTAAACCATTCCTTCGTGGAGTTTCACTTACACAGCTTATATCGCGTCTATGTCTGTAACTTACAACGATAGGGTATTCGTTACCGACGACGTATTATCTTGGTCTTTTTCCGGATGGCATCCGTCATACACCTAGCTTTTACTAGCTCTCAAGTACGCACGCAGGCAGGGTAGTCACAACACCACTCATATATTATTACGTTGACTTTTATTTTAGTATTTAATTTTTAATAAGTCAGAACGTGAATCCATTTGTTAAAAACTTACAACTAAACTAAGTGGTAGCATACTAAAAATAACAATAATTTAAGTCTTCCAGTCGACCTGATGAAGGTTATAAAAGATTCCGAAATCGATTGTCGATACTGGATTGAAACAAGTTCATTGTGCAATTTTATTGTCACTTATTATCATCAACAAACGAGTCCTGATACTGGAGAGGTACCGGATCACCAACGATTGCTGGACAGCATTTCTAACCCACCAACTGGTCAACAATATCACCCCTATATATGCGAAAAGCATTAACGAAGCTCACTTTGGGCTTGCTTGCATGGACCAAAAAGAGTTCTTGGTTTACAGTCAGCTGCAATGACGCGGACGGACTTTAAACTACTGCAACGGATAAAGGGCATATGTAATCTCTAAAGGGTTTTTGACGAGTCATTCAATTCGGATCATGGAACCCTTTACGCCGTACGCTTGGGCTGAAGATTTCCGTACAATTCGCATCGCATCGCATTCCTCGTCAGATTTTCGAGAGTCGGAGAAAGCGCATCCTGTGGAACAGTTCGGATTCTCTCAAGATATTGCTCAGGAGAAGTTGTCCTAGCCGAACTCCTGGTCGAAGTCATGGATTTTTCACAAAACCGACTTGTGTACTTGGCTTTTTCACGGCATCCTTCCTCAACCGTTGGAGCCACACATCAATCCAACAATCCACATGTGCACATGGAACACTGTTCCAGGCGTTCTCCCGACTTCCATCCTGTTGCCTATCCGTTTTTACAATGCTGCCAATGCACGAAGGCTAAGCAATGAACACTCATCGACAATCAAATATTCCGCTTAGGCGATTTGCTTAATGGCAGATGCTTGCAAAGGGCTTTCAACCAGCGACTCCAATTTTTGCTTTACGCAATTATATCCGCTCAAAAATGGATAGTGTATGATTAAAGCTATGATGCTTGAATTCCCTTTGGTGAGATAGAAATGGACGTGGATCCGCTTGAAATGACATCATGCCGGAATAATTATCCTAGATGTGTTTTACCTTTAAAAAATTATCATTATTAGTAGAAATAATGTATGTTAACTATTTACAAATTTACAATTCCGGCTTCCGCGTGTACAAATGCAAGCATTTGTTTTCCTTCTTTTGATGCCTTAACAAGCTTTAAAAGCTGTCCAAAGCATTCTTGTGTGAATGAGTCAGATTGAGAAATTGTGTTTTTTGTGCAATATTTGCCCATAAAAAGTATTTTGATTGTGTGGCAGTAAATGAACAATAAAAATACAGGGCAAACTGTACAAATTTTAAGGCTCCATCAAGGTGTAAATACCTGACAATAGCAATGGTCATGTGTGCGTTTCGCCCAGCCGACTGCTGATCCAATTGCTTTTTGTTGTCAAGTTTTATAGGTAAAATAATGTTAGTTTTTGTTTGAAAATCCATTTCTTTTTAACGTCTGGTCCCCCGCAATGACCTGAAGGGAATAAATAAATGCCAGACACAGGTAATACTGGTTCATATAATGAACAAACGTTGCGGAAATGAACAATTTACTGTATGAATATATTTTGAAATCCCAAATTAGTTATTGATTTAACCAGCGATGATCTGCCGATAAAAAAGAGGCGTGTATAACCATCAAAAGTAGATGCTCCGAAACTACATCGGAGGAGGGAAGGACCTAATATGGGTCCGGCGATTCCGTGATATGGACTGTGACCTGAAAGTACTAGAATCACAAGACCGTACACAAGATTCATTGACTCAAATGTGAGGCAGCTTTATAGAAACTTTTGTAAAACTATTATAAATTCATTCATGATGTCCTCATAGGTTTGAAGACCTCGAATAGGCGGTGAATAAAAGAAGAAATAGCGAGCTATAGTGTCCTTGGAAAAAGGATGCATTTTGGGCCGTGAAGAAGGATGTTGTTGTCGAGCAAATATCTGGCAATGACGCAAACAAGCCCAAGTTTCAATATCGTCTTTTTATCATGTTTTATTTTATCGCTTTTGAAAAGTATAAGGATAACGGATATAAAATAGAAATTGCGCAAACTTGATTACGCAATTACTACTTTTCTTTTTCCTTTTTAAGGAAACCTCGCATAAATTACTGTGAAAAGATGCAAATATTGCGTGCTGATCAACTATGAGCTTTGGAGAAAGGGGAGTGGGGGAACAGTGGGGGCAGCAACCCTATTCGGTGGTCAGGATAATCTTGAAGCATGTACAGTTAAACTAAAAAAAGACTGAAAGGGATAACAAAATAAAATGAATAAAAAATTGTACAACTTAATGAGTTACCATGGTCTCCTGTATTTATTAGTATTCAAAATTGTTAAAAATTCAAAATTAAGGTACCGAAAGAAATTGGCATTTTTAATTGGAAACTAGTAGCATCTCGGAAAAATTTATATGGCACTTGAATGCATTTTGCCACGAGGGAAGATCAGCATAAAGCGCAAGTCAATAATGTTGACAATTTTGTCTTGAATCTTATTTGCATAGATGGCAACTTGGCAAAACAGACGAGCCGGCTTGATGTGCAGTGGTTCCTTTTTCACCTAAAAAATGAACACATTAATAAAAATTAATGCCCTATTAAAAATAAAATGTAATGAACTTGCATTGACTTACATGTTTTGGCATTTTGTCACACTTTGAAAAAGAACTAGGATTGAGTGATGATTTCATCGGGCCAGTCTGCAACCAACATGATGGACTCTGTGCCATTGTAGAAATTATTCTTTCTCTGCGACAGACTCTTGGATGCAAGCTTTAAGTTTTTGGCAGAATTCAGTTCAAGGATGGCTGCAGTTTTTTGACCATTTTTCCTTTCGGATTGTGTCCCAGAGAAAGTATAATACATTGCGTGTGAAGGTATGCATCCTCATCACTTCCTTGAGTAGCCTGAAAGAGCCAGAGATTTAGACCATAAGAATTATATACGACATGAACAACATTTGTATCATTCTCAACCTACATTATCGCATGAGAAACTGATTTTCCTACTCTCAAATAACAGCTTAGAGTTGGCAATCCAAGATAAGGTATTTGTTGTGGTGACTTTTGTCTGGATATGTATTCTTGGCAAGGCGGGCATGCAGGCAGCTGTAAACAACAAGGATATTTTTACACTTTTATAATCTAGATTTGCATGCTTCGACTTGCAGTATTCGATGATGCTGCAGTCTAATTTTGTGGCTTCAAAATCCAAGGTGGTTGAAAACAATGGCGTGGTGGCTGCGTTTAGATCAATGCCGTTGATACACAACGCGTTGATGGTGATATCAGCGTCCAATATTTCACCTTCCAGCGTTGCTGTGGTAGTCAGCATACGGTTAAAGCTAAACCAGTAACAAAAGCCATGATGTATATAAATAAACGAGAAACAATTTTTGGTTTGAATAGCGAGAAGTTTAAAAATCAACTGATCGTATAAAAGAAGAATTTTACGACAAATCACCAAACGATTTACAGTTTTGAGTACACATGAACTAAAACTAACCTGTTTTGATAGTGATATACAAATATCAGACAAGAATCATGGAAAATTTGACGAAAAATTATGGAACCTGAGCACACCCACTTATCCCAATCCAAATATTAGACTACGGATTATGTCTCCCGGTGCAGCGAATGCGGAAGTGACGAGAGCAGCCATTTAAGCTTTACAACTGAAAGAAATACATTAAGTGATCCTTGAGTGTTTTTGCAATTCACAAATATATTTCAACCAACAGAGCTTTCCTTTTCTTGTTTAAAACAAGCTTTAAATATATACACACCTTTTCTCGATTTGAAGATAATGTGATTGAGGGCTCATGCGCAAGTGGTCCTCCAATGGCAACAGCAGTAGCGAAAGTCTGAGAACATCTTTTAAATATTGTTTTATAGCAATATATGTTGCTTTAAACAGTAAACTTACGATTAGTGAGAAAGGAAGGAAAAGTGCTCTGGTTTTATTGGGTCATTTTTTTTGCTAAAAAAAATAAGACGGCAGGCTGAGTTCGATCTGCACGAAAACTTTCAACCCATTCATTACTGTGCGAGCAAATCGATATGAAATATTTGGTGTCGTGTGCCCTATGTATCCTAATGTAATATTTGGTGCCCAATATTTTACAACACTTTGCTTGCGAAGTAATGAATGGGCTGAAACTTTTTTCGTGCAGATCGAAGTCCAAATGTTGTCTAGCAGGTGTCCATGAGATATGACGTCAAATGGGTGATGGAAAAACATAAAAAGGCCTTCTGGTAAGAAGAAATTCCCAAAAATTTAAAAATATTGAATCAAAAATGAGATTTTTTACTTTTACGTGCTTGATTCGGACTTCTTTCACTACGACGTATTCGGGGCAACTTATATCAGCATATTAGTGTTCTTGGAATGGATGCTGTCACGGACATGAGCTCACAGACACGCAAATTTGAGAAAATTTAGGTAACCTTAAATAATTCCGCCCTGTACCAAAAATTTAGGAACAACATCAGGTTAGCGGAGCTAAATGGGTTCCCAGGAGCTGTGCCCACACGATTGTGTCACCCAAACATAATACAAAATTAAAGCATTCAAGTTAGAAAGAATTATCTTTCTATTACGGGACACTCCATTTTGACCGTTTTTCATAAAAATGGCCTAGTCCCCGGATAGACGGGCGGAATCCGTTTCTGGGTGGCACACATACTCGCTACTAGTGTGTCTACCTAGTGCGTAAGTCACAATTCTCTGCGACCCCAAACACAAAAATTACAAGAAAAATAAATTTTATCTTTCTATTACGGGACATACCTTATCTCACATCGTGTTATCAAGGTTTTTGTAGAACCTAGTGCTCAGTCTAATACAAGCACCTGAGGAAGAGATGTCCATGTGAGGAAAAGTGCATGTGAGGAAAGCTCGTTGTGAGGAAAGGGCCTTGTGAGGAAAATGACCTTTGGGGGGAACGGGCCTTTACGAGGAAATGACTTGTGTCATGATTTTTTTAAATAAGAGGTCTCGGCATGAAGACGTACAAGATTGCTGTGCGAAATCAGCCCTTAGTGCTATTTATGGCCTATGAAACTAAAGAACTAGACATTCTATGCAAGATATTTTGGCGGTTTACCCAAAAATGTTACCTTGATTTTTTACCAGAATTTTTCTGGTTTAATTGGATGATTTTTTTCTACAAAAAATTTAGACGTAACTTATTGCATCACTTATCGCAAAGGTGCACATTTTTCCTTTTGGTCCTTCTATTAGGACCATGCATCATATAATGAATTACAAACGGATATTCTTGCATCCTTTGAGTTTCTAGAACCTCAGCGTCATGAGCCTCATTACAGACATATTAAAGAATTGAGAAAGATCACAACTTTGGTACACCTACACCAAAAAAATTTTTTGCTGTATGAGCAAAATCGCAGTCAGCGTGTATATTAATTCGCTATTTTTTTCAGCGCTTACACAGCATTGACGTTAGTACACCTGGTTTGTCTCTACTCCAGTCGAAGTATCATTTATGAAAATTTACCTTCAAAAAGTCTGGCACGATTGTACTGAGTTGGCAAAATTATATATACTCTAATTATACTCCATTTATCAAAAGCAAGTTTTTATTTTTGTATGGCTGTATATGTCTTTACATTTGAACGGCAAGTGAATGGCAAATTGCTTAAGTCAAAAAGGGTTTTTTCTCATTAGTGCGATGACACGTCGTTGGGTCGTCGAACATGCAAATCATATGCGGCTTGTCCATCCTTTGTTTCATTTTCATTTCTTGTTATGTTCGTATTGCTGTGTCCTTCAACAAATTACCGTCGGTTGATGTTGAAATGGTATGATTGTTCCTTAAAAATTAAAATACATTTGACATACATTCTTTCCAAATTGAAGGTTCGAAACCACGTAATATTTTTTACAATGCTTACGTTCATAAGCTAATTTGCTGTCTACATTTAAATCTTCATGCTTGCTTCCTCCTAAATTAAAAAAGTTGTTTAAACGATGACATTTAATCTGTTTTAAGTAGAAGTAGCTTTAGCAAGTTTCATGCATTGTGTAAAGCTAGTATTTGAATATTTGATTTCCTTACATTTTTGAACAGCTTTTTGAAAAACCAAATAAATTTCTCCAATGATCCCGTTCAGATTCAGTTAGCTACACAATTTTTAAGGGTTGTTAAAACTTATAATACAATTGTTTGACGTGTGTAATTAATGAATTCACAATAATTTACTATCGAGGACGAAAACCACTTTAGAGTTCTTAATCTCGTGATTCGCAATGATTACAAGTTCACGCTGAAGCTCAGTTGACGTAGATGCAACAAGAAGCTAACTGCTTTGCTGGGACATTGATCGTAGATTTTAATTTTAAAGAGATAAAAATCTAAGTATTGTTATGAGAAAAGTACTTAAAATTTTACTACTATTACCAGCTAAACCGTTCTTTGTCTTTTTTAAACTTGGACAGATAGTATCAGCCAGTTGAGAATGTGTCATTGCAGTGTGCAACTGCCCCAGCTACCAACCATGTTTAGGTTAACTAACGATAACCATCACATTATAATCTGATCTGGAGGTTGAGCTGTGCAGAGGTGCTTTAGATGTAGCTCCAGTTTTATTAAAAATTCAACTAGAACAAGCTGACCTTTGACATTATTACTAACATCGTTCGAAAGTGCGTTTTTCAGGCGACAAGGTCATCATTTTTAAAATAGTGATTTTCGCTTGTAGTGCGCCGTCAGGTCAAAAGTTAAGTTCAAGTTCAAGGGATAAAAAGAATAAGGAAAGAAAAGGAGGCGTAGAAGGAGGACTATACCAACTTATGCAGATAAGTCTCACACACTATGTATATGTAGTTCAAAGTTGTACGCTACCTTTGCCTTGTATTTGGTCCCCTGAGATACTGGCACAAACGTTCTATTGTATCTAGAAAGCGAGGACAGCAACATGAGTGAATCAAGCAACCTCGGTGCTAGGCTAATGGATATGGATGCTGAAGAGTCATGATGCAGCAGGTAGTAGCAGCGAGGACGAAGAGATAACAAATGCCCAATTATACAAATTGCTCAAAAAGGACATGAAAGAACTGCAGAAACAAATAATGAATATGCAGACCGAGCAAAAGCACTTCCACACAAGAGTTGCAGCCGTCGAAAGCAGTGTGGCCAACGTGGCAGCCACAACAGAGAAACATGAAGATGAAATTCAAGCAGTCAGAGGCAGAGTAATCGAGCTCGAAAGAGGGCAGCACGAGTTACAAACGGAGAAATGTGACAAAGAAGATTTGCAGAGTGCCTTGGCAAAAGTCAGAGATCAGATGAGGTTAGAGTGGCACGAGGAAAAAGATAAGTTACATCGCAGAAACAATATCATGTGTTTTGGTATTGAAGAAAATGATGAAGGTGATGGTTTTTAACTTGACTATCATACCTTTTTGAGCTGTCAACTCTAAATTTGGCAAAATTTCTGCTATGGGCGATAATGGAGTTAAGAACCGATGGAGACTTTTTTCGCAAAAATGACGGATATCTATCTTTTATGCGAAAAGTCTCCTTCTGTTCTCAGCTTAATTTTTGCTTCATACTATTTTATTTTTGCAAAATTAATAATTTATTATTATATTTATTAATTTAATAACTTTCTCTCTGTTCTCTACCAACATCACTACCCTTCCATCACGTCGTGGCCTGATCAACATTTGGATGTAGGGTGTTCCCATTACCTTCAATACGAGTGGAGTTATGTTTTGTTTAGATTTTCATGAAGATCAAATTACATCAATGCTATCCTTGGAACTAGAATTTCGTCTCAAATATGTGTTCAAGTGACAGGTATCCTACAAAACAACCACAAATGTCAAGTCACTCTAAAAGAGCGAACAGGTGTTGGAAGCCCTTCCGCGATCTACTCACCTTATGAACGTCAAAGCACAGAACCTGTACTTCGCAGAGACTCAAATATTAGAAAATGACACCCCAACGGGGTTCATTATGTGAACGAGAAAGATTTCATTGACCGCCCAACACCGGCAACCTTTCACCACATCTTCTCATAAACGAAAAGCCCCACACCATGAATCACAAGGAACTACATCCAACAACCGCCACCTTCTGTCAAGGATTAACGCGCGGATGTGTTATCTATATTAATATATATTGTCTCTTAGTAAACTATTCTTTTTGGAGGTTTTTCTTTACACGTTTTTTTCTTTTATTGTCTGTAACTTACAACGATATGGTATTCGTTACGACGACGTATTATCTGGTCTTTTTCCGGATGGCTCCGTCATCAACACCTAGCTTTACTAGCCTCTCAAGTACGCACGCAGGCAGGGTAGTCACAACACCACTGCATGATATTTATTACGTTCGACTTTATTTTAGTATTATTTTTTTAATAATCAGAACGTTGAATTCATTGTGTTAAAAACGGTGGTGGAAACTAAGTGGTAGCATAACTAAAAAATAACAATAATTTAAGTTCTTCCAGGTCGACGCTGATGATATTTTGAGTTATAAAAGATTCCGAAATCGATTGTCGATACTGATTGAACAAAGTGTATAAGTGCAATTTTTATTTCACTTTTTATTACGAGTCCTCGATACTGGAGACGATATGTGTCACCAACCATTGCTAGACGCATTCTTAACCCACCACTGGTTAACAATATCACCCTTATATACACCGAAAAGCAATTAACGAAGCATCACTTTGGGGCTTGCTGCATGGACGCAAAAACGAGTTCTTGTTACAGTCAGCTGCCATGACGGCGGACGGACTTTTAAACTACTGCAACGGATTAAAGAGGCATATGTAATCTCTAAAGGTTTTTGACGAGTCATTCAATTTGGTCATGGACCCTTTACGCCGTACGCTTTGGGCTGATTGTATTGTACAATTAATAAATACTTAATATTTCCTCGTTCAGATTTTCGAGAGTCGGAGAAAGCGCATGCCTGTGGAATCAGTTCGGATTCCTCAAGATATGCTCAGAGAAGTGCCTACCGATTTTGTGTCCTGAGCAGGATTCACGAAATTCGCTGTGTACTTGCTTTTTCACGGCCATCCCTTCCTCAACCGTGAGC